>SKCR01042615.1:0-118442 GCA_019454045.1 Zanthoxylum bungeanum
GCCATCAGTATCCCTCCTCTCGAGCCCGTCCTTCGATTATACATGTAAATAGAACACTGGAGTGGGGGATAGATCGTTTGAACGAC
This sequence comes from Zanthoxylum bungeanum, assembly GCA_019454045.1. Taxonomy (NCBI): domain Eukaryota; kingdom Viridiplantae; phylum Streptophyta; class Magnoliopsida; order Sapindales; family Rutaceae; genus Zanthoxylum; species Zanthoxylum bungeanum. Next base: position 87 of record SKCR01042615.1, read on the forward strand.
CTAGTGAGTGGACGGTTAAAACGAACACTGTAACACTTTATGAAATTTCATTATTCCAAAAACAAAATCATTTCAAAGAAATCATCTTTTTTGAAATCATTCTTCTTATCTGATAACAATTCTTTTTCTGAAAAACCTTTGTAGAAACTGCTATCTGTCTGTAAAACTCCGAGATTCTATAAACACTTTCTCTTGAATACTCTTTCTTAATACTATCTTTCTGAAAGTCTGTTTCTCAGAAACTTGTATCTAAAAATCTGTTAAAAACCTGACGTATGGGGATGTTACATATTGTCGTCCCCCATACGCCTAAACTAGTGGTCTTGTGGCGTTACGTATCACCATCCCCCAAGCCACTGAACTAGAGCAATAAGTGTTGATCTATGCTACTACCTGACCTTGAAGCTAGGGTCTAGTGGCATTACATATCGCCATCTCCCTAGCCCTGAATCTAGAATCTGTGGGTGTTTCGTAACGCCATCCCCCCAGTCATGCTCTACATGTGCACATGTTATCCGTCAATTCCATAAGTTATAGCATGCGGTAGGTTTTTCCCTCATGCCTCCAAAAATCATAAAATCATGCTTTTAAAATCATACTTCTTAAAACATTCTTTTTCATGAAATAACTGTAATAAAATCGGCCAAGAGAGAGTCCACTCATTGATTTTGGGATCTAGCTGGTATTCCTTTGCTTCATCAAATAATATTTCGGTTCCTGTAATGTTCTATATCGAGAATTTCATTAGAATATAAGGTGTGAATCATGCTTTGGAATTAAACTATTTTTCTCAATTCAACACGTCTATAGATTTTACATGAGGTATTATACTTGCGACTTGTCGTGAAATATGTATATATGTTGATACGAAACCCATAGGGTGGTCTCTAATATTAGATGTGAAATGAAATGAAGTTGTTTCTGCCTCGCATCACGGCGCCGGTGTTGGATAATATGACCCATAGCGTCACTATTTGTACAGATCATAGTGTTGTTGTACAAATTAACTATGTGACAAGGAAATTGCACTCTCATCATTTGTGATTAGATCACCTTAGATATATAAATGAATAGAGGTCCCTATGATTAGTTCCTGGATTGAGAATGATATGAGACAATATCAGTCCATGAAGGATTAATCATTAAATATCCCTAGCCGGAGTATTATCGAGACTGGACATCGATAATGTGGAATAGCTAGTATTGCACTTGTGCGCGTTGTGAGGGCACAACGGCATAGTTCTCATATTATAAGTATTGGATACTTATGCAAGTGCGATAGGGGTTGTGTTTCACCGATGGTACGGGAAACAGCTTCGCTCTGGATAGACCCCTCGGAATCCCATTGGTATTATGACTATGTGTCTATGGGAGTCCGACATCAGGTAGGTGTGTATGGTCTTAACCTGGACTTGCACCGCTAATGCTTACGACAATCAATATACTTTAGTTGAGGTCGTCTAGGACTCTAACCGATTCTGTGTACGCCAATGTTGGGTATATTGAGAATCGTAGAGTATTGGGTGTGATGTTAGACAGAAGTATCACTCTAGTCATAGTGGAGATGATGTCACGCGGGATACGGTATTAGTGCTCTTAAGTGCTGGCCGGCCATCGGATATTATGACAAGGTCATGTATATCCGATTATAGAGACTAGTTACCAGACATCCAACATGTGCTTCGGACGGGGCAGACACTTATCAGCCCCAGCCCTAGACCGTGACTATCCGATACTGGGCCGATATACACAATACTTGGTATACTACGCTTGATATAGATCTTAAATATTCTTAGATGAATATGACCGGAGAATTGGGTAGACTTCGTGCTTTGCTAGAAGCCAACCTTGTCTCGTAAATCGGTAGAACGTAGTACTTGGTACGTACGTGATTCGGATACTCCGACGACCGTATTTACTGCCGAATTATCCGGGGATCTCATGGGTCGCTTCCCGATAATGCACCGATGACGCATAACTCGCACTCATTAATAATCTGGGATTATATAGAAGAGAGAGAGAATTAATCTAGGATTAATTACGGAGATATTTTATCTGGGATAAAATATCGTCTAAGAGAGAGAATGATTAATTTGGAATTAATCGTAAATTATATATTCGATATATTAAACGAAATTAGATTTCAACGCGGAATTAAAATTAGATTTTAATTCGGGTAAATGAATTATTTAGAATTAATTTGTTAGCGACGTGAATAGTGAATTCGCTAGGCGTAATCATTTAATTACGACGCAACGGAAAATTCGCTAATTAGGAATTAGCGAACCCGAGCCCAAGTGTGATTGCGAGCGCATTCGTATTTCGAATTCGAGTGCGGCAACGCAAGTCACATCAAGCGTCAAATCATTCGTCACATCAAGCGTCAAATCAATAGTCACTTTGAGTGATGTGATTGATTGATTGATGTGATTGATTGATTGAGTGATAGACACACAACATGTCACTTTATAAAGTGACATTGAATAGTAGATGGAAGTAGATGAATAGTGAAGTTGGTTGAGACTTTTACCATTTTTAATTATTTGATGAATTATTTGGTAATTGTTTTAATGTAATTTCTTGTAAAATATATAAGGTTTTTGGAAAATCATTTGGCAACCAATTAACACTTTTATCTCCATCTCTCCTCCTCTCTTTCTCACGCCCAAGGGGCTGTTTTTCTCTCTTCTTCACAGCTCACTGCCGTGAGCTTCAAGGGAAGCATGAGTGTGTTTTTGATGCAAAAAACACAGTGCTAGCACACTTACGAGACTTGCGAAGGTGTTAGGGAGGTTCACCCATGAGGCTGGATCCGTTCGACGAAGCTAGGAGCTTGACGAAGGACCATCTTCACGCCCAAAACGTGAGCAACTTCACTGCAGTTCACGCCATTGCAGTGTGGATTTTCAAGTTTTGTTGCTTGCCGCGTCTCTCACCGATCGATGTGAGTATTCCGCTACCTCTGTTGATGTGTTCACACTTGTATTTCATTGCTTGTTTGATCTTGGGACCTAGATATAAACCAAACAATGGCATCAAGAGCTATAGGTTCAAGCATGAAAATGTAGGGCTTAAAATTGGGTATTTTGTATTTGAGCATGATTTTGTAAAATTGGATGTTTGAGCATGCTAAATATATGTTGAATTGAAGATTGATTTGATCAATTTCAAGAAAATGTGTTTGGAACAATTATCCCCAAATTTGTGATGTTGGCCGAATGTGTATGCTGTTGGTTACTATAATTAGTCCCAAGGAAAGATTAAGCAATAGAAATACAATAATCATACATGCAAAGCTTGAAGGATGGCGGAAACATACTTACAAAGCTATGTGACGAAAATGGTGATGAGATCCTTGAGCCTCCAAGGATGAAGTTTCGGCCAAGCAAGAAGATGGAGAAAGCTTCAAATCTTTGAGTATTCCAAGTTCCAATGCGTTCCCTATCACCTCTTTTGTTCCTTGCTTGTGCTAGCAAAAATGGAGAATGAGAAAACAATTTTCTGCCTTTGTATATGCAGCTCACGGCGTGAGCAAGAGAGAAAGAAGAGGAGAGTGTTTCACTTTTAATTTTGTTCCCTTTGCATGCCAAACCGTGAGAGACAAAGGAATGAAAAGTGATATGATATCTAATACCAAAAGAATTTTTTAATGCAAAAAATCCTTCAAAACCGTGCATGGCTTTCCCTCCAAAATGAAATCCATCATTTTCCATCATTACCACACTTTGAGATTAGAGACAATGTATCATCCCTCAAAGGTGACTAGATACATCCACCATCTATTCGTATTAAGTAATGAGATATCGCGATGTGATTTGCGGATATCACTCGATTCAAAATACGAATGTGTCCGCAACACTTTCGGGCTCGGTTTCGTTAATTCCGAATTAACGAATTTCCGTCGCGACGTGAATTAAATAATTACGCCTTGCGAAATACTATTCAGTTCGCTAATGAATTAATTCTACTAAATTAATTCGTTTGCCCGAATTAAAATCCGATTTTAATTCCGCGTCGAAATCTAATTTCGTTTAATAATATATCGAATATATTATTTTATCGATTAATTCCAAATTAATCGATCTCTCTCTCTCTCCTAATAAGGCATTTTATCCAAGATAAAGTTTCTCCGCAATTAATCCAAGATTAATAAGGTTCGAATCAAATATCATAGGTGAATCTTCAGGAAGCGACCCAAGAGATCTCCGGATATGTTGGCAGTAAATACGGTCGTTGGATAATCCAAACACGTACGTACCTCGTACTACGTCTTTACCGATTCACAAGACAAGGTTGGCTTCTAGAAAAGCGCCATGCCTACCCCATTCTCCAGAAATATTCTTACTGGAATATAAGATCTTTATCAAGCGTAGTATACCGCAGTATGCGTATATCGATCCAGTATCGGACGATCACATGTTAGGCCTGGGGCTGGAGATGTGTCTGCCCCGTACGAAACATATATCGGATATCAAACAACTAGTCTCTTTAAATCGGACAATCCTGACCTGGTCATATTGTCCCGACGGTTGCAACCTTTATAGAGGACTAGTTCTGTATCCTGCGTGATCATCATCTCCATATGTCTGAAGTGATACTTCCATCTTGACATCACATCCAGTACACTACGATTCTCGATAAACCCAGAAGAGGCGTACACAGAACCGGTTAAAGCCCTGAACCCACCACAACCAAAGTTTACCGATTGTCGCAAGTACTAGCGATGTAAGTCTCAGGTTAAGACCATATACACCTACCCTGATGCGGCCTCCCATAGACACGCAGACATACTACCAATGGGATTCCGCGGGGTCTATCCAGAGCGAAGCTGTTTTTCCGTACCATCGGTAAAACACAACCTCCTACTGCACTTGCATAAGTATCCAATACTTAAATATATGAGAACTATGCCGTTGTGCCATCACAACTCGCACAAGTGCAATACTAGTCTATTCCGCATTATCGATGTCCGATCTCGATAACACTCCGACTAGGGATATTTAATGATTAAACCTTTTTATTGATACTGTCTCATATCATCTCAATACGGAACTAATCATATGGACTTTTGCCATTAATAAATCAAAGTAAATAATTTTACAAAACGGCAAAAGGGCAATTTCATTATCGCATAGTTAATTTTGTACAATAATACAATATCATTTACAAAACAGTGACGCTATGGGTCATAATGTCCAACAATCTCCCACTTGGCCTATAGCCAGTCACTCAAGCATCTAATACCTGAACTATGTACATGTCGTTCAAACACTTGCTGAAGAACAGCCTTCGTCAGCGGATCTGCAATGTTGTCATCCGATGCGACCTTCTCGACTTTTACATCGCCACGATGTATAATCTCCCGAATCAGATGGTATCGCCGAAGAACATGCTTGGATCGTTGATGAGACCTTGGTTCCTTAGCTTGTGCTATAGCCCCGTTTTTGTCACAATAATGGTACGGGCTCAGCAGCTAACGGAACTACTCCTAATCCGATTAGGAATTTTCGGATCCAAACTGCCTCTTTGCTGCTTCCGATGCAGCAATATACTCCGCTTCAGTTGTTGAATCGGCAACAGTATCTTGCTTGGAAGATTTCCAGCTCCTGCTCCGTTATTCAAACAAAAAATGTACCCGGATTGCGACTTGAAGTCGTCTTTGTCGGTTTGGAAACTTGCGTCGGTGTACCCAGACACCTCAAGTTCTCCACCTCCATAAATTAAGAAAGCATCCTTGGTTCGTCTAAGATACTAAAGGATATTCTTAACAGCCACCCAGTGACCTTCACCTGGATCGGCCTGATAGCGACTGCACATGCTCAAAGCATATGACACATCAGGTCGTGTACATATCATGGCATACATGATCGATCCGATTGCTGAGGCGAACGGTATCCGACTCATGTTATCTCTCTCTTCTTTAGTTTTAGGACACAAGTCCTTAGACAGAAGAATACCACGTGACATTGGCATCAATCCCTTCTTGGATTGATCCATGTTGAATCGCTTCAACACTTTGTCAATATATGTACTCTGGGAGAGTCCAAGCAGTTTTCTAGATCTATCTCGGTAGATTTTTATTCCAGAATAAAGGCTGCTTCTCCCAGATCTTTCATGGAGAATTTTAATGAAAGCCAAGCTTTCACCGACGTTAGCATGGGAATGTCATTGCCTATTAGCAATACGTCGTCGACATAAAGGACAATAAAAGTCAGTGCTCTCCCACTAACCTTCTTGTATACACAAGGGTCATCATCGTTTTGTACGAAATCATATTCTTTTATGATCTCATCAAAACGCTGATTCCATGACCGTGATGCTTGCTTCAATCCATAAATGGATCGATTTAACTTACAAACCTTGTTTGCAAGTCTAGGTACGATAAAACCGTCAGGTTGTTGCATATAAACATCCTCAAAAGGTTTCCGTTAAGGAAAACGGTTTTAACGTCCATCTGCCATATCTCGTAATCGAAATATGCAGCTATTGCAAGCATTATCCGAATGGATTTAATCATGGCAACGGGTGAGAAAGTTTCGTCATAATCAAACCATATTGTTGACGATACCCCTTTGCTACAAGCCTAGCTTTGTACATTTGAACGTTGCCATCCATGTCGGTCTTCTTCTTGAAGATCCATCTGCATCCAATAGGCTTTACGCCTTCTGGTGCATCAACCAGTGTCCAAACTTGGTGGCATACATGGAATCCATCTCGGACTTCATGGCATCTTGCCATAAAGCGGAATCAATATTCTGTATTGCTTCCTCATACGTAGTCGGTTCATTATCCTCAATAAGATTAATATCTACATGGGCGAGATCAGGAACCCATACCTCTCAGGTACCTTCCTGACTCTCTCCGACCTACGCGTCCTTGTGTATCTGAAGATTGTGGTACAGACTCATCCTGGATGGTCTGTTTATGTTCCGTCGTTGATTCATTGCCAGGAACAGTATCACTACGATTTTCATCGAGCTCCACTTTCCTCCCACTTACCACTGCATCTAGGAATTCCTTCTCAAGGAAAAATGCATGTAGAGCAACAAACACTTTGTTCTCTTGTGGGTGATAGAAGTAATATCCTTTGGTTTCCTTAGGATATCCCACGAAAAGGCATTTATCTGATTTGGGTTCTAGTTTGGTACCTTCCAAACGTTTAACATATGCCCAGCATCCCCAAATCTTCAGGAAAGAGAAACCTGGTTTCCTTCCTGTCCATTTCTCATATGGAGTCTGTTCAACAGACTTTGACGGAATCTTATTCAAAATAGTACCGCACTGGTTAATGCGTATCCCCAGAAGGATATTGGTAGCTCAGTTTGACTCATCATCGACCTTACCATGTCTAACAAGGTACGTTTCTCCGTTCAGACACACCATTTAATTGTGGTGTTCCAGGAGGAGTCCACTGTGAAAGAATACCATTTTCTTTCAAGTAATCTTGAAACTCATAACTTAAGTATTCGCCACCACGGTCCGACCGCAATGTCTTAATACTCTTGCCTGTTTGTTTTCTACTTCGTGTCGAAACTCTTTGAATTTCTCAAAAGTTTCCGACTTGTGTCTATTAGATACACATAACCATAACGAGATGCATCATCCGTAAAGGTTACGAAGTAATGATATCCACCTCTAGCCTGGCTAGACATGGGCCCACATACGTCACTATGAACAGGGCTAACAGTTCTGTGGTACGTTCACCTTTACCACTAAAGGTGCTTTAGGCATTGCCTAAAAGACAAGATTCGCAGACATCATATGAATTAAGATCAAATCGTCCAAGTACCCACTCTTCGAAAGTGTGGATATGCGAGTCTTGTTTATGTGTCCTAGACGACAATGCCACATGTAAGCTTCATCTTTTAGATTACTCCTTTTGAGCCTTTGTTTTGTTATTTTAGGAGATTATTTTATATTCAAAATATAAAGGCCATTATTTGCTACCGCAGTGCAAATTTTCTGCATCATTTTTATATAAATAACACCCAGTGTTTCTAAATACAAAGTGTACCCATGCTGGGTTAACAAAGATACAGATATGATATTCCTAGTCAAACTAGGTATATAATAACAGTTCAAAAGTTTAAGCATATGCCCCGAGGGCAATTCCAAAACAAAAGTCCCTACAGCCAAAACAGCAACTGGAGTTCCGTTTCCGACTCGTAGGTCAATCTCCCCTGAAGTCAGCATCCTGCTATCTGCAGATCCTGCAAAGTAACAGTACAAATATGACCAGCACAACAGAATCAAAATCCATTTTTAAAACTAGAAGTAGTCATATTTATCTCAATAACAAACTACAGAGGCTAGTGCCTTGCCTGCCTTGATATCCTCCTTGTGTCCTTCGCCCATTCGGCAGTCACGTTTCCAGTGACCCTTCTTGCCGCCGTGAGGCAGACATCTTGAGATTTGTCCCTTGGCTTCCCAGAAGCTTTTGTCGACTTGCCTTAGCCTTTTTCTTATGTTTCTTCTTCCTCACCCCTCCAGTAGCTTTGGGCCCAGCCTTTGGCCTCTGAGAGGTCGATGTAAAGTGTGCCCTCGCGTTGCCCCTTTTGGAGTTCTTTTTCAGACTCCTCAAAATGGATAACAGCTCTCCAAGAGTGTCATCATATCCATCAACTTTAGTTGATTATGATTTGTCTCCCAAGTATCAGGGAAGTGACTGTAAGATCAAATCTATGGTCAGCTCAGCCTCCAAGACTATTCCCATATTGGCCAACTCCACCAATATCGGCGATCTTTGAACCCCATGGGCCTCAACTGATGCGCTTTAGTCATCGTCAACGGGCGCGGAAGAGTTTCTTCACCAACTCATACCTTTCCATCCGCTTGTTGGAGCGGTGGAGATCTCGAAGTCTAGCCATCTATAATAAGGATCCAAGTCCTTGTTCTGGCGACGAAAGTGTTGAGTCATAGAAGCTAACATAATAGCCTGAGCTGTGTCACAATCATTGCTGTGAGTTTTCCATAACTCCAGCTCAAGTGGGTCAGTGGGCTTAGGCTGGAGAGGTGTTGTGTATAGTATACAGCATCCTCTCAGCCCCAAGGACTATCCTCAGGTTCATTTCACAATCAGCGAAGTTGGTCCCCTTAAAGACATTGTCACCCATGATGATTCTCGGACATTTACCTTGCTAGCCATCTTAACTACAATAGTCCAACTATCTAGTTAACGATAAAAACATGGGTACAGTCAAACTGTTACAAGAAAAAATAACAATGAATTAGTCCAACTAATTTTAATTAATTAAACGAAATAATTTTGAAAGACGCGTGAGGCTAAGTATCTGAATGAAATTGCAAATTCAATACTAGCCTCCCACTATTTTTATCAAGTCTCTAACCCTCTATTAGAACTCGGGAATCCTATTTCCTAGTGGGCTAGGATCCCGTGAAATAACACACAACTTTGACTTTGGCCAACAAATTGTATGCTATTTACTAGGGTAGATCTCAAAGATCATTTATCTCATCCAATTCCTAGATCCGGTTAGGTGGACATCCAAGTCCAAAACATATGTATGCCAATGTATCTAATACATTTTCCTAACCATATCCTCCGAACCATCTAGGCCTTGGCTTTGGCACAACAAACCTAATGATTCCGGTTAAGCGAAACCCATTGACAAGGAAAGTTTCGTAATCAATGTCATTGGACAAGAATGATCTTGACTTTGGCCAACAAATCACAACTTGGACAAGACAACCGATGTGGAACAAACTTTCATGATCAAGTACATCCTCAATTGACAAAGGTCTTTGACTTTGGCCAACAACCGAGCCAATTTTGGATCTTGAACAAGAATCATTCAATGGAAGGATAATTGCTTAATATAAATTGAGGGTTTTATGCGTAAATTGCAATCAATTTATTATCTTTGTTAGGTCTCATCATTATACAAACCCTTAAGCATGCTTCTAAACATCATAAAGTGCATAAAATAAATTAATAGTGATATACGGATGGATATATAAAACAATTTGTTCCTAGAACAAATCACTCCCTGTCCACCCCCCGCTAGCAATATACTACTTTCTACCCAATTACATAATACAATAAGAGAAACCTCATTTACATTGAGGGGAATTAGGTGAGAAGAGAATACAAAGAGATAAAAGAGATAAGGCTGGACACGCAGGTCCAATTTATAAATTCTAAATTTACAATAATTTCTAAAATAACCCTTTCCCTTCTAATATCCATCCGCTATACACTATTCATTCATCACATACATGTATATTCATTCAAGACATGCTATACAACCAATCAAATCCAATTAATTAGTCTTTATTTAAATGATCATCCAATGTTCAATCAACGGTTTGATTTTGCGCGAGTCCAACTCGTTTGAGAATAAGTACATAAGGTACGAATTCATGAATTATATCGAACTACTCGTTAAATCCAATTTAAGCGGTATTCAATAATATTTCAATTTATTTAATTCCAAATTAAATGTTTACACTTTTAATGTGCTTTTAAAGATTAGATTCTAAATCTTATCAAATTGGGGCTCCAAGCCCAACTAACATCCAATTTTGTTTAATTAAAGTCCGATGGGCTTTCAATTGATTTATAAAGGCTTGGGCTTTGTGGCAATGTGGGTCAAACCCTTACCAAGCCCAAATAAGGAATCACCCTTAAGTGCCACAAAATCAATTTCAAGCCCATAAGGCCCAATTAAACATAAAAGCCCATTAATTAAATTTAATATTCCAAATTTTAAAATTCATTGATTAAAGTGTAATTGTATGATTAATTCATTAAATCAAATATTTCAAAAATACCAATTTAATTATTATTCATCAATTGTTCAAAACACTTGTCTAACATTTATTTGAACAAAAATCAAGTCCTTTAACATGTCATGTTGTATTCGGCCAAGAGAGATTTTTGCGGTTCGATTTGTTTTTCAATCCAATTGAATCACTAATCTAACATACATATAGATTTTAGGTCATCCAATGAACTTGAAAGCAAAAATTCAATAATAGTGAAAAGACCTCAATTTTCGGTCAAGCATCAACTTTAGGGAAAAAATCATCCAATGTATTTTTCTCAAAATTGAACATGTATTACATCAAATATCATACATTTAATCATGCTTAAGTTATCCAATAAACTTGTGCATGAAAAATTCCAAATCTTCAAATGACCTACACATTCGGCCAATGCATCAATTTTGGGGAAAAAATATCCAATACAATTTTCTCAAAATTGATCATGTATTACTTCATATTACAAACATTTAAGCACACTCAAATCATCCAATGAACTTGTGCATGCAAAAATTCAACTTAATGGAAGTGCCTCACATTCGGCCAAGACATCAATTTTGGGGAAAAATCATCCAATGCATTTTTCTCAAAATTAATAATGTATTATATCAAATATCATACATTTAAACATGCTTAAGTCATCAAATAAGCTCATGCATGAAAAAATCCAATCCATAGAAGCACCTCCACATTCGGCCAAGACAACATTTTGGGGAAAAATCATCCAATGCATTTTTGTTAAAATTGATCATGTAATATATCAAATACATACATATAAGCATACTTTAGCATCCAATTCCACAAGAACATGCTTCAATCATTTTCCCCAAATTAACCCTAATGTATTTCATGCTTAAACCTAGCTCAATGATACCATTGTTGGTTACTATAATTAGTCCCAAGGAAAGATTAAGCAATAGAAATACATAATCATACATGCAAAGCTTGAAGGATGGCGGAAACATACTTACAAAGCTATGTGACGAAAATGGTGATGAGGATCCTTGAGCCTCCAAGGATGAAGTTTCGGCCAAGCAAGAAGATTGAGAGAAGCTTCAAATCTTTGAGTATTCCAAGCTCCAAATGCGTTTTCCTATCACCTCTTTTGTTCCTTGCTTGTGCTAGCAAAAATGGAGAATGAGAAAACAATTTTCTGCCTTTGTATATGCAGCTCACGGCGTGAGCAAGAGAGAAAGAAGAGGAGAGTGTTTCACTTTTAATTTTGTTCCCTTTGCATGCCAAAACCATGAGAGACAAAGGAAATGAAAAGTGATATGATATCTAATACCAAAAGAATTTTTTTAATGCAAAAAATCCTTCAAAACCGTGCATGGCTTTCCCTCCAAAATGAAATCCATCATTTGCCATCATTACCACACTTTGAGATTAGAGACAATGTATCATCCTTCAAAGGTGACTATATACATCCACCATCTATTCGTATTAAGTAATGAGATATCGCGATGTGATTTGCGGATATCACTCGATTCAAAATACGAATGTGTCCGTAAACACTTTCGGGCTCAGTTTCGTTAATTCCGAATTAACGAATTTCCGTCACGACGTGAATTAAATAATTACGCCTTGCGAAATTACTATTCAGTTCGCTAATGAATTAATTCTAAATTAATTCGTTTGCCCGAATTAAAATCCGATTTTAATTCCGCGTCGAAATCTAATTTCGTTTAATAATATATCGAATATATTATTTTATCGATTAATTCCAAATAATCGATCTCTCTCTCTCTCCTAATAAGGCATTTTATCCAAGATAAAGTTTCTCCACAATTAATCCAAGATTAATAAGGTTCGAATCAAACGTCATAGGTGAATCTTCAGGAAGCGACCCAAGAGATCTCCGGATATGTTGGCAGTAAATACGGTCGTTGGATAATCCAAACACGTACGTACCTCGTACTACGTCTTTATCGATTCACAAGACAAGGTTGGCTTCTAGCAAAGCGCCATGCCTACCCAATTCTCCAGAAATATTCTTACTGGAATATAAGATCTTTATCAAGCGTAGTATACCGCAGTATTGCGTATATCGATCCAGTATCGGACGATCACATGTTAGGCCTGGGGCTGGAGATGTGTCTGCCCCGTACGAAACATATATCGGATATCAAACAACTAGTCTCTTTAAATCGGACAATCCTGACCTGGTCATATTGTCCCGACGGTTGCAACCTTTTATAGAGGACTAGTTCTGTATCCTGCGTGATCATCATCTCCATATGTCTGAAGTGATACTTCCATCTTGACATCACATCCAGTACACTACGATTCTCGATAAACCCAGAAAAGGCGTACACAGAACCGGTTAAAGCCCTGAACCACTAAAACCAAAGTTTACCGATTGTCGCAAGTACTAGCGATGTAAGTCTCAAGGTTAAGACCATATACACCTACCCTGATGCGGCCTCCCATAGACACGCAGACATACTACCAATGGGATTCCGCGGGGTCTATCCAGAGCGAAGCTGTTTTCCGTACCATCGGTAAAACACAACCTCCTACTGCACTGCATAAGTATTCAATACTTAAATATATGAGAACTATGCCGTTGTGCCATCACAACTCGCACAAGTGCAATACTAGTCTATTCCGCATTATCGATGTCCGATCTCGATAACACTCCGACTAGGGATATTTAATGATTAAACCTTTTATATTGATACTGTCTCATATCATCTCAATACGGAACTAATCATATGGACTTTTGCCATTAATAAATCCAAGTAAATAATTTTACAAAATGGAAAAAGGGCAATTTCATTATCGCATAGTTAATTTTGTACAATAATACAATATCATTTACAAAACAGTGACGCTATGGGTCATAATGTCCAACATATGCTATTTGGAGTTCTTGGAATTTTTTGATTTTAGTTCATTGGATGAATTAGAATCATTAAGGATAATGTTAATTTAAAACTAATTTGATTGGATTTTGAATTGAACAAAAATCCTCAAATTATTTCACCTTGGCCGAATCTATAATGCCCTTTAAAGTCTTGGATTTTTGATTTTTGAACATTAGATGTATTGGAAATCATTCGGGATGTTGATTTAATGTCGATTGTGGGTTCGATTGGATTGAAACCAAATCGGACACAAAATCCCTCCTTGGCCGAGACTAAGAAGCATGTAATTGGTTTGATTTTCATTTATGTGTTGGACATGTGATGATGATAATGAACATGATTAATTGGACTAATTGAATGTTTTAGAAATATTGATTTGGGTGATTAATCATGTAATGCACTTTAGGTAATTAAATTGCGAAATTGGATTTATGTAATTTAATGAATTAGGCCTTCAAATTGGATTTGGGCTTATTATGTTGTAATTGGGCCTATTGGGCTTGATTTTTCAAGTTGGGTTTAGGCCATGTGGATTGGATCCAATTGGGCCCAAAACCATAACCATAAAGCCCAAATGCAACTTATAAACCTTTAAAGTTTAATTGGGCCTAATGGGCCTAAATTGATTTCTGGGCTTATGGGGTTACTCCTTGATTGGGCTTTGGTTACCGAAGCCCACGCCTTATAGAAATTAATTAAAGCCCATTAGACTTGAATTAAACTAACATTGGATGTTAATCGGGTTTTGAGACCCGTAGTGATTAAATTTGGAATTTAAGTCGAAAAGGTTTATTAAATAAAGTGTAATATTTAATTTAGGAATTGAATAGTGAATTAGTATTAAATACATGTTAAATTGGATTTAATTATGTAGTTTAATTTAATTCAAGAATTCGTACTTTGAGTACTTATTCGCAAAAACGAGTTTGACTCGACCAAAATCAAATCGTTGTTTGAACATTGGATGATCACATAATTATCAGATTAATTAATTTGATTAGATTGATTGATAGCATGCTTTTGTGTGAATACGTGGTTGTGATGAATGAATAATGTATATCGGATGGATATTAGTCGGGTGGGGCAATTTTGGAAATTGTTGTAATAAATTCGATTTATTAAATTGGACCTGCGTGTCCAGCCTTATCACCTCTATTCTCTTTGTATTCTCTTCTCACCTATTCCCCTCAATGTAAATGATGTTTCTTTAGAAGTGTAGTGTAACGGGTAGAAGTAGTACAAGTGCTAGCTTGAGTGAGAAAGGGAGAGATTTGATCTAGGATCAATGTGTTAAGTATCCATCCGCATATCATTATTATTTATTTTCATACTCGCTTTATTATGTATTTAGAATGCATGTTTAAGGGTGTATGATGATGAGACCTTAACAAAGATAATGAAATTGGTAGCCAATTTGCACGCGAAAAACCCTCATTAAATATCATGCGTTTTTTCCTTCCATTGAGTGATTCTTACTCAAGATCCTAGATTGGCATGGGTTGTTGGCCAAAGTCAAGCCCTTGTCCGTCGAAGATGTGTTTGAATCACGAGGCTTTGTTCCATATTGGGTCCTTGTCCAAGTTGTGGTTTGTTGGCCAAAGTCAAGACCACTTCTTGTCCATCGACATTGATTACGAAGCTTCCATGGTCAATGGGTCCGCGCTTGACTGGGATCATTAGGTTTGTTGTGCCAAAGCCAAGGCCTAGTTGATTCAGAGGAAAAAGGTTAGGGTATATATTGGATATATAGGCATATATAGGATATATGTTTAGGACTTGGATGTCCACCTACTGGATCTAGGAATTGGATTAGATCCAATTGATCTTAGAGATCTACCTAGTTAATTATCATACAATTTGTTGGCCAAAGTCAAGATTGTGTGATATTTAACGGGATCCTAGCCCACTAGGAAATACGGTTTCCCGAGTACTCGACAGAGGGTTAGAGGCTCGACGAAAAATAGTGGGAGGCAAGAATTGAATTTGCAATATTCGTTCAATTACTCGCCATACCGCGCTCAAACAAATATCACTCGTCATACATATTAAAAGTATTAGTTGGACTAAACTTAATGTTGTTTTAATAAACAGTTGGACTGTATTATAGTTGATTATATATAATTGGATTATATTAATCAATATATTTGAATTAATTAATTTCAGTTTACAGTTGATTTTATAATTGGATTATAGTAATCAGTGTAATTGAGGTTAATTAATTTGGATTATATTTGATTATATAGTTGGACTATTATAATCATTATAATATATAGTACCACTAATAATTGATTAAATAGTTGGACTATTGAAATCAAGAAAGAATTGAAAAGTTGGATATTTAAAATATAAGTGGGATTAAAATATTTTAAATGATTTAATTTTCAAATTGGGATAAATAATAGGTTACTTATTTGATAAAATAACTTATTATACCTTACGCCCAAAATTAAGCAAATAAGTAGAGCGTAAATCTTTGGAAGATTTATGTGATGATAACTTTAGTGCTTAATTTACCATACTTGTCAAAAATCTATGTTTAGATTTAATAAGTATTAAAATTGCAATAAATAATTCTTGGAGAATTAATTCACTATTCTAGAGGTGAAAAGTCAAAGTTTGCAATTGGTCATGTAGCACGAGGTGCACATTGTTTCGATATTCTAAAAACCCAAGGCTTGGCCTAAGGTTCCTGAAATATTGAAAAGGATAATTGACATATCCCAAAGTGACTACCATTTGGATATGGAAGACACGAAGGAATTAAAGAAAGGGCAAGGCTCTGACTTTAAAAATGTTTGTCAAAGTTATGTTCACTACTAGTATTGAAATTAGATTTTAAATACTTAGTGTGGTACATAAAATATATGTATTGATGTTCAGGATCTGCTTTGAGCAGGATACTGACTTCAAGCTGAGATTGCTCTGCGAATCGGAAACGGGATGAAAGTCGCTGTTTCGACCGTAGATACCTAAGTTTAGAACTACCCTTCGGGTGTGTACTTAAATTAGGAACTGTTATAAGGTAACTAGTTTGACTAGAGACATTATCTTTATATCAGTGTTTAATCCATTGTGGATAAACCTTTATATTTTAGAACACTAAAGTGTTTCATTATATAAACATGAAATTAAGATAAACACATTAGATGTGAATAACAGAATTTATATTTTGAATATAATTAAAATCTCAAACATATAGAATGACAAATAAATAGCTCAAATTGATTTGATCAAGTAGAGACTTATTTATGGCATTGTTGTCTAGGACACAATTGAACAAGACTCGTATATCCACACTTTTGAAGAGTGTGTACTAGGACTGATTTGACTATTCAAATAAAGTCTGCGAATCTAGTTTATTAGGTAAAGTACCTAAAACACTATTTACTTGGTAATAGTGAAAGTGCCACCGATCTGTTAGCCCTATTCATGGTGAAGTTAATGGGCCCATATCTAGCTAGGCTAGATGTGAACATGAATGTTTCGTGACCTTAACGGATGTGGCATCACGTTATGGTTATGTGTTTCTTTTGAAGAACACAGATCGGAAACTTTTTTAGTTTCGACACGAAGTAGAAAAACAGATCGGCTATAGTATTATACCGTCACGGTAAGACCGTAATGGAAAATACTTAAGCAATAAGTTCCATATATACAAGAAAGAGTATAGTATTCTTTCAGATGATGACTCCTCCCGAGACACGTCAGTTAGACGGTGTGTCCGAACTAAAAACCGAATTTTGTTGGACATGATAAGGTTTATCACGAGTCGCTCTGAGCTACCATCTCCTTCAACGGATATGTATTAACAGTGCAAAACTTATTTAGAATAAGGTTCCATATAAATCTGTTTGACAGATATCATATAGGATATGAACAGGAAAGAAACAGGGTTTCTCATTCCTAATAATTTGGGTATGTCAGGCATAACGTTTGGATGATACCAAACAAAAACCCAAATTGGATAAGAGCCATATATAGGTTATCCTAAGGGAAACCATAAATATAATACTTATAAATCTCACTTGAGAACAATATGATTGTTGCTCACCATGCGGTTTTCCTAAGAGGAATACCGATATGCAGTGGTCAGTGGGAGGATGGTGATACTCGATGAAAATCGGAGTAATACTGTTCAAGGCACGAAGTCCTTAATGGAACACAAACAGTTCATCAATGATGAATCTGTACCATTAATCTTCGAATACACAAGAACCTCGTAGATCGGAGAGAGTCAGAAAACAACCTGAGGTATGGGTTTCTGATCTCACCTCATAAAGATATTAATCTTGTGGAGGTATACCAACCGACTACGTTTTGAGGAAGTGATACGAGGTATCGACTCCCTATTATGGCAAAGTTCCATGAGTCCGAAATGGATTCCATGTATAACAACTATGTTTGGATACTAGTTGTTGTACCGCAAGGCATTGTGCCTATTGGTACATTAAACGTCTTCAAGGAAGACATACATGGATGGCAACATACCAACGTACAAAGCTAGGCTTGTGACGGAAAGGTATCGTTATTAACATTGTGTTAATAACGGTTCAACCTTTTACCTGTTGCCATAGTAAATCCATTTTGAAGATGCTTGTTGATACTGCATATTTCATTTATGAAATATGTCAGTTATAGATCAAAATCGCTTTCCTGAAAAGGAAACCTTTTGGAGAATGTTTACAACATCCTGACGATTTTGTATAACCGACAAACAAGGTTTGCGGGTTATTCGATCCATGTTTGGATTGGAGCAAGCATAAGGTTCTTGGAACTGTCGCTTTGAAATAATCATAATGGTTTATGATTTGACTCAAAACGAAATGATTCTTTTGTATATAAGGAGGTTAGTGGGAGAGCACTGATAATGAAATTCCCATAAAGCAATTTGTGAAAGCTTGGCTTTCATAGATATTCTCCGTAGAATTCTGGGGAGTAACAGCCTTTATTCAAGGAATAAAGATCTACTGGGATAGATTTGGAGTTGTTAACACTCTCTGGGAAATTGTACATTTAAAATGTACTTGATATGGTGTCACATACGCTTTGAGCATATGGAGTCACAATCAGGACAATCCAAGTGATAGTCACTGGATTGAAGTTAAGGACATCTATTAGTATCTTAGAGAACTAAAGATGTTGTCTAAAACTATGGAGAAGAGAACTTGAAGTGACTGGGATCACTGCCGCAAGTTTCCAAACAGTTAAATACTGCGGTACTATAAAGTTTGAATAACGGGACAGTGAGCTGGAAATCTTCCGAGCAAGATATTGTTGCCGAATAAACAACAAATGCGGATTATTGCTGCAGCTGAGGCAGCAATAGAAGCCATTTGGGTCGAAAATAAATCTAATTAGATTAGATATAGTTCTGTTAGCAGCTGAGCTAGGCGTCAGCACAAGGCTAAAGAATTAAAGGTCTCATCGACGATCCAGATATATACTTCTATATTCATCTGATTCATTCGGATCATACATCGTGGCGATGTGTGGTGATCGTATAAATCGCGTCAGACGATAATCATGAAAATCCACTGACGAAAACCTTTCCTCAGCAATTTGAGCGAATCGTACATAGTTCGGATGTTCGACACTTGAGTGACTGGCTATGTGCCAAGTGGGAGATTGTTGGATAATATGACCCATAGCGTCACTATTTGTACAAATCATAGTGTTGTTGTACAAATTTACTATGTGACAATGAAATTGCACTCTCATCATTTGTGATTAGATCACCTTAGATATATAAATGAAGAGAGGTCCCTATGATTAGTTCCTGGATTGAGAATGATATGAGACAGTATCAGTCCACGAAGTATTAATCATTAAATATCCCTAGCCGGAGTATTATCGAGACTGGACATCGATAATACGGAATAGGCTAGTATTGCACTTGTGCGCGTTGTGAGGGCACAACGGCATAGTTCTCATATATAAGTATTGGATACTTATGCAAGTGCGATAGGAGGTTGTGTTTCACCGATGGTACGGGAAACAGCTTCGCTCTGGATAGACCCCTCGGAATCCCATTGGTATTATGACTATGTGTCTATGGGAGTCCGACATCAGGGTAGGTGTGTATGGTCTTAACCTGAAACTTGCACCGCTAATGCTTACGACAATCAATATACTTTAGTTGAGGTCGTCTAGGACTCTAACCGGTTCTGTGTACGCCAATGCTGGGTATATTGAGAATCGTAGAGTATTGGGTGTGATGTCAAGACGGAAGTATCACTCCAGTCATAGTGGAGATGATGTCACGCAGGATACGGTATTAGTGCTCTTAAGTGCTGGCCGGCCATCGGGATATTATGACAAGGTCATGTATATCCATTATAGAGACTAGTTACCAGACATCCGACATGTGCTTCGGACGGGGCAGACACTTATCCAGCCCCAGCCCTAGCACGTGACTATCGATACTGGGCCGATATCCAATACTTGGTATACTACGCTGATATAGATCTAATATCTTCAAATATTCTTAGATGAATATGACCGGAGAATTGGGTAGACTTCGTGCTTTGCTAGAAGCCAACCTTTCTCGTAAATCGGTAGTGTACTGTAGTAGTACTGGTACGTACGTGATTCGGATACTCCGACGACCGTATTTACTGCCGAATTATCCGGGGATCTCATGGGTCGCTTCCCGATAATGCACCGATGACGCATAACTCGCACTCATTAATAATCTGGGATTATATAGAAGAGAGAGAATTAATCTAGGATTAATTACGGAGATATTTTATCTGGTATAAAATATCGTCTAAAGAGAGAGAATGATTAATTTGGAATTAATCGGTAAATTAATATATTCGATATATTAAACCAAATTAGATTTCGACGCGGAATTAAAATTAGATTTTAATTCGGGCAAACGAATTAATTTAGAATTAATTCGTTAGCGACGTGAATAGTGAATTCGCTAGGCGTAATCATTTAATTACGACGCAACGGAAAATTCACTAATTAGGAATTAGCGAACCCGAGCCCGAGTGTGATTGCGAGCGCATTCATATTTCAAATTCGAGTGCGGCAACGCAAGTCACATCAAGTGTCAAATCATTCATCACATCAAGCGTCAAATCAATAGTCACTTTGAGTGATGTGATTGATTGATTGATGTGATTGATTGATTGAGTGATAGACACACAACATGTCACTTTAATAAAGTGACATTGAATAGTAGATGAATTATTTGGTAATTGTTTAATGTATTTTCTTGGAAAATATATAAAGGTTTTTGGAAAATCATTTGGCAACCAATTACACATTTTCTCTCCATCTCTCCTCCTCTCTTTCTCACGCCCAAGGGGCTGTTTTTCTCTCTTCTTCACAGCTCACTGCCGTGAGCTTCAAGGGAAGCATGAGTGTGTTTTTGATGCAAAAACACAAGTGCTAGCACACTTACGAGACTTGCGAAGGTGTTAGGGAGGTTCACCCATGAGGCGGGATCCGTTCGACGAAGCTAGGAGCTTGACGAAGGACCATCTTCACGCCCAAAACAGTGAGCAACTTCACTGCAGTTCACGCCCATTGCAGTGTGGATTTTCAAGTTTTGTTGCTTGCCGCGTCTCTCAACCGATCGATGTGAGTATTCCGCTACCTCCGTTGATGTGTTCACACATGTATTTCATTGCTTGTTTGATCTTGGGACCTAGATATAAACCAAACAGCCGGATCTGGTACGTCACGACGGCAATGAAAACAGAACCAGACAGAGAACATGCTCTGTTTCGCAACACAACTCCAGTCATTGCGCATCACAATGTCCATCAAATCAGACCCAAGGAGGAGCCTAAGCTTGTTGCATATCGTGACGTCAACTATTGAGCGTCGCGACGCTCCCGTAAACAGGCCCTGAGGTAGTGAGCCTATGATTCTCACGTGTCGCTAGGCCAATTTCAGGGCCTAACATCAATTCTTCAAGGATGTACTCTATAGTAACCTAACACCTTCATCTTCATAAAATTTAAATCAACTATCCACATTTAAATTATCACAATTCTATCCTTCTATCATCATCACATCATTAAATTCCAAAAACCTCGATTTAATTCAATATCTAGAATTCCTTATAACATCAACTTCTTAATACAATAATTATCTAAACATCATTAACCTTAAGCCAATATCACCGATTAATCATCACATCATCAAAATCTACATATTAGAATTTGGGTCAAGTTTCTCTTTACCTTGTTCACTTGATTTTCTTCATAACTCAAATCTTATAGGCTTGATATCCCTCTCTTAGCTTCTTGTGGGTTGGTTTGGATTGATCCTTCTTACAATTTATTAAGAAAATGGCCCTCTATTCTCCCTTTATTTTTCCTTTCTTCTCATTCTCCTCTCTCACGTTTTCTTCTCTTCATTTCAAATATTTGAGATGAATGAATAGTTCATCCTTTAATACTAGGGGCTAAAGACTTTGATTACTCTTCTTGGTTAATTTGGTCCTTTCTAGAGAAATCTAGGGGCTTGAAAGATATTTTAGGATTATTGGGCCATTTATAATTATTGGACCCAAGTGATAAAGACTATAGGCTTATGGATCAAAATGGAAATTTCCTTGTTACTCTTCATTCACGTTACTGTACAAATATCTTGGATAAATGGCCAACTTAGACCTTGTTCCTCTCAAAATTTGGGAAAATGTCCAACATAAAAGTTGTATATCTTCGTCTTAGATTTCCGGCGATATAACATTCATAAATATCAGAAATCATATGAAAAAGTTAGGCTTGAAATACTAAGGGCTGTCCAAGTTGCATTCTTGGCTAAATTCTGTATCGGAATCGTGAAGAATTTTCGATTCCCCGAAAAGTAATTTTGTGAGCACGTACATGCTTGAACATGATTTACATCATGAAATTTACATTCCATAGCGTAATAGTCATCGTCCTTTGACAACGTACAAGTCATCTAGATTACCGGGTGTTACAAATTCTCCCCCTCTTAAATAAGATTTGTCCTCAAATCTTTTATTATTGAGCTTCTTAGGTTCTTGGTATGAAGATATCTGGTCTTTGCTATTTCCATCTTCCTTTACTAGCTTTCTGCTATTCTACTCCAGAACCTAATACTATGACTCATGGGAATCTTTTATCCTGGTATACTATATTCGATTCTTATAGCTGAAAGCTTAACCCTTTGAAAGTCCATTTGGAACCGTTCTTTCTCATGTAGAAACGTATTCCGTATGATATAAATATTGTCTATACAGAGATGTATTCTTTCACAGAACTTATCATCCATAAAATTATATATCTCTTATTCTACCATTTATGACATCCTGATAAGGTGTACTATGGTACTTTATCTCTAAGGGTTTGAACTTATGTTCTTATTGAACCGTTATACAAGTGGATTACTTCTTCCTATCAAATACTGTATGACTGTCTTCTACTTTATTTCTTTCTTTTCTTCAAGGATTTAGTACTTCTTAAGACTTCTTAGATGGCCACTCGGTTGATTATTACTTCCACCTAAGTATACTCTACTTGTAAGATTGTGAACGAATTGAGGCAATTGTTGTAATATGATCGTACACCCAATTGTTTCAATTGAATCCTTGATCCTCAATAATAATATTAAATATATATGGGGAATTTCTACCAATTCGATATATTCGTAACAAAATCGCACTGATGTCATGTGACTTTACCGAATGTGTAACTGAATTCTTCGCAGCTAGTGCTTCCACTTCTCTGAGGATACCTAAGTCTTCTTATGTTAATTCTTATAGCATTAGCTATTCAATTCTTCATTTCCTCTTTGCTAAGTTCAATTGCTTATCGGCTCGGCCCTTAAAGTTTTTTTAACTCTGCTTATTTGTGTGGCTTAAGGCTCCGTGGATCCTGATCAAACTATTCATGCACTTCTGTCTTACTATTATTGCTTATTGATGCCTCTAATATTCAGGATACAAAGTACTTATATCAAGCTTATGTGTATATATACTTCGTGCTTAAAACATATTCCTTACGATTAACATGGATACTAATGATTCGTTTATGTGTACTATTCATACTTTTTTTCGTACTTTTCAAATTTATAGCTAGTATAATTCTCGTTAACCATCTTTTTTCTCTGATTCGATCTCTTTGCCTGATTTTACTCTAAGATTTCCCACTCCTACTTATTCTCATGATCTGAAACTGTTAGGTATTGTCCTGGTCTTGATAATATTCGTAAGTTTAATCTCTTTAGCCCTTTTACGCTATACTTTAATAAATCTGTCTCAAGTGACCTTAAGTCTCAAGTTCTTGGTCCTTATTATCTTTCCTCCAATCTGTATTTAATAAAACGTTTATATTATACTAGTATCTAGAGTCTCGCTGCTATGTCTTTGTCTCTTTATCCGAAGGATATCTTCTGTTACGTGTCCCTAATCATATATAACACTAGTTCTTTTGTATATAGTTATTGCTTAACTACTACTTCTTTCTCTCTTAATCGTTTCATCTAGACATCTTTTCTTTCAAATCCTTTACTCATAGCTATTTTCCTCTTCTATATTGCTCTTGTACTATATCTGAAGGTTCTGTATTATGTATCTCTGTGTTCTTCCATCACATATCCATCTGTTTTTGGAAATATCTTCGGGAAGATCATTGAGGTTCATCATTACTGCTAGGGATGGCAGTTGTACCCGGACCCTGCCCGGATCCGCATGGACCCGGAAGATCCGGGTCTGGGTAGACCCGGGTCCGTGATTAAATATCCAGACCAGAGTTTTAAAAATTATGACTCGGGCCAATCCGGATCCAGACCCGAGATCGCACGGGTCCGGCCCAGATAAACCTGGGTCCGGGAAAAAAAATTAAATATAAGAAATTGGAATAAAATACAAAATACAAAGTAATATGCATATATAAAAATATTATAATAGAATATAATGAAAAAATATAAAAGAATTGAAATAAAACTAATAAAATTGACAAAATACAAATATAAATATAATATAATATAATTAAAAATTAAAATAAAATTTTAAAAAAATGGGTATCTGGATCCAGACGGGGTATACTCGGGTCCGGACCCGTGTATATTTACCCAGGTTCGAACCCGAACCGGGGGCAATGATAATGTTTCCGCATCCGGGTCCGGGTCCAGCCGAACCCGGATCTAGATCCAAATTTTTCCATCCCTAATTATTGTTGTTGTCTAATTTGGGTTGGAGGGAGAGGTTGGTTCGAAAGTCATTTTCAGTTGTGGTAATCTCACTAGTTACGCTTGTTGTAGTTACATATACTGCTATTGTATAGTCCTAAGATTTCCTTATTACATATTTAATACTGGGTTCGCATACTAAAGTATTACCGCCAGGAACTATCTGAATTATCTCCTTCGACTATACTCCTGATTACTTTTTGTCTATTGATCTTACTACCTTTTTACTGATAACCTCCTTAAGGGTTATTTTCTCTCAGAGTCCTACTATACTCTCTTTGTTATTCCTCCTTATGAAGTACTCTTTTACTTAGATTTCCTCTTTATCTCAGTTCCTTCAACTCTTTACGTCTTTACTCCATTGGCAACTCCATCAACTTCGATTGCTTAGGACATCTCTTCTAAACTTTTGGTTCAGGTGTTATTCTCATACTAGTTCTTCCATCTAGTATAACGGGGGGTCTCTATAAGTCGTATATCTTATTCTTGAGAATTGCTCTCTTTGATTTATTACTCTTCTGAGTCTTTACTTCCTTGAAGGCTCTTAGTTTTACGATAGGACAAGTTATCTCCTCTAGATTGGCTAGACTTATAGTAACTTTAGATTATTCTGTCTTATGATTCTTGTCTAGATTTCGTTGAACCTCTTAATTCGACTATCATGTTATCTCGTAATCTGTCTATCCTGTCGGATTCTCTTATTTGCTTATTCATATCCTAAGTGGGCTCTAAATTGAGGGGTGGATACATGCATTCCTTAGAGATATGAGAATATATGTTTATTCTAATTGTCTAAATTCAATGATGGTCTGATTGGTTGTCTATTAACTTACTAGGGTCGGAGCTACTGGAAAGAAGAGTTATCGCTCACTCTATTTGAACCTGCTTTGTCTACTCCAAGTCTTAAGGTTTTCCACAACTTTTATCAACTATGCTGAGGTTTCCATTTATGTTACTACATTCACGCTATGTTATCTATGTGTTTGTATGTATTGAACTTTCTTGTCACTTCCCGTATCTTTATTTATTGTTTCAATATCCTATCTCTTGGCTCTAGACCGTGCTACTGAGGCTAGTGGTGGTTCATTCTTATGGGATACTTCTAGACCTTTGCTCTCTATTCTTGTTATAGGCTACAGCTATGCTATTTAATCCTACTATTTGTACTGGTACTCTAGCTAACTCCTGAATATCTCCGATCTCATGGGTCTGTCTTTTTAAACTCATACGGATTCCTACTGGCATTGGTCTGATCTATACGTTTTTACTAGTACTGCAACTTACCAATCTTGGTCTATGCCGAATTCTCCCTTCTTTAGCCTTAGTAGCCTTCTTGATCTTTTTCTGGGTAATCTATCTTTCAGAGTTCTCTGTTTCTATTTTAAGATATCACATTTTAGGTACGAGGTTTTTTTTTTTTTTTACGATTATCTTTATCTATATTGGTAAAGGATGGGACAAGAATCTATATCTTGACGGATATCGCTATTCTTATTCTGGTACTTTATGTCCTAGTAGAGTCTATTACTCATATAAGATAGGTATGAGATAGGATCCATCAGGACAACTTCCTTACCTGGTATCACTGAGTGGCGAGGATTTTGATAGGTCAGGCATTATCTATATCAGTTTCTTTGGTTGAGACAACTAATTTTTTTTCCATTGCGACGCTCATTCACTCTATTTCTTCCGAGTCTGAGTTTGGGACATCTAGAATCCCTACATCCTTTATGGTACTTGCGTCTATTGGAAATTCTTTGACAAATCTCAATTTCCTGCTTCCTTTATCTTTCTGACTATCCTTCGTTACTCAGTGAACTTTCTATCTATATAAGGTACTCAAGGTTATTGGGTATACTTGACATTTTTCTTTTGCTCCGGCTTATTCTATTCTCTTTACTACTATAGGTCCTGGTATTTCTTTATTTATCTATTTCTATATCTTTACCTCCAATTGCTTCTAGTTTCTCTGAGCATCTGTAAATCATACTTTTCTTTTAGCTTTCTCTTTATCTTTTACTCTTTTGAGTGAATATTTTCATAAGCTTATCCCCAAGACAGCAAAGGAAAGCTTCAGGAATCGGAAGACATGATTTTCAGTATCCGAGAAGGGTAGTAAGAGAAAAGTACAAGCCGAGAATGGCAGCAAACTCCTCAGGAAGAGGGCATATGTCGAAAACTGGGAATCAGAAGACATGATTTTCAGTATACCAAAAGGATGAGGACGCGTAATCTACTTTGACCCAGCGTGGGTAGCGAAGATCAGAAAGTTGAGCCAGGTCCGGGGATGACCAGTCTGCCACCCCGCGAATAAGGGACACAACGGGACCTTGAGCTATGAAACCAAAGCGAACTGAATAATCACCAGAGTAGAATTGACATGAGGAAACTATAAGCAGGCCAAGGGGGTAACCTAAGACTTTTACAAGCAAATGGGCACCAAAGGCCAAGAGGATTCCTAAAGGGGTGAAGAAAACCCTCTAGCGCGAGGAAGGTTTGACCAAGGATGACATCAAGCCAACAGGACAAAGAAAACCCATCGGAATAGGGAATGCATCCATGCTTACATGCATACACGTCGTATACACACAATTTTTGTTTTTTGTTCGCAGGCTTTGAAGAAAAAGAAAAGCGGCGAGGGCGAGCAACTCCAAGAATGGAGAACAGCCTCACGAATGAGGACAGATCAGGGGTCAAATTGCCTCACCACCATTATCAACAGTTTTAGGAATGAATCCCAGGGTCGAGGCCCATATTATCAACAGTTCAGGAAAGAATCCCAGAGGTCGAAGCACCTCATCATCATAGAAAAAACTCCCCAGCCGATCGAAGAGTCACGCAGGTGGACCAAAGCGCCATCACCCCTCAGTTCGGGAATGAATCCCAGAGATCGAAGCATGTCACACCCCGACGGTTCAAGAATGAATCCTAGGGGTCGAAACGCCTCGCCATCAACTCAACTGAGTTCAAGAATGAATCCCAGAGATCGAAGCATCTCACACCCGATGGTTCGGGAATGAATCCCAGGGGTCGAAGCACCTTGCCATCAACTCAACTTAGTTCGGGAATGAATCTCAGAGATCGAAACATCTCACACCCGATGGTTCGGGAATGAATCCTAGGGGTCGAATCACCTCGCCATCAACTCAACTCAATTCGGGAATGAATCCCAGAGATCAAAGCATCTCACACCTGATGGTTCGGGAATGAATCTCAGGGGTCGAAGCATATCGCCATCAACTCAACTCAATTCGGGAATGAATCCCATAGATCGAAGCATCTCACACCCGATGGTTCGGGAAAGAATCCAGGGGTCGAAGCACATCGCCATCAACTCAACTCAGTTCGGGAATGAATCCCAACGATCAGAGCATCTCACACCCAACATGGTTCGGGAATGAATCCCATGGGTCGAAGCACCTCACCATCAACTCAACTCTGTTCGGGAATGAATCCCATAGATCAAAGCATCTCGCAAAAATATCAAAACAATAGTTAAGTCCGACAACGGCCCAGGAACCAGGTAAGTAAAAATGCATGCATGACTTTGAAAGGGTTGTCACTGTCACACACTGCACAAGCCCCATCAAAGCCTGTATTTTTGCATTAGCCCAATGATGAGCCTCGTATGGAGGCACTACCTGAAAATTTACGGAAGTGGCGAAGAAAGAATGCCGGAAGGAAGGAAAACCTCCAAAAATTAGCGCCTCATCGGATTCGGACTCACTAGCCCACCTCGGATTCGCTCAATTAGTTTATGTGTCAAACCTTAGCCTCGGACCCACCATACACGCCCAAGGCCCATGAACCCATGCACACGTCCAAAGCCCATGAAACCATGTACACGCCCCAAAAAAAAATGCAATTCACTTGTCAAAATCCCATCAAATCACTTTCCAATTTAACAAGATTTTGGGATCCCATCCAATTTAACAAGATTTGGGATATTCTCATCACCAAATTTGTGAGATTTTTTTCCCAAAATAATTTAAGAAAATATCTCCCAAATCAATGTGATTTATTTCCCTATTTGGAGATCCTTTCAAGACATTATAAATTAGGGACACTTTTTCATCATCAAATAGAGGCTCTATTTTTCTGACTTTGGACGACAAACACCACCAACAAAAAAAAACCTAGGACTTCTTTTTCTTCTTAGACTGAAACAACAAGAAAGAAAAGAAACGAACAACATGAAAACCAACAACCAAAACAGCACCAAAACCGTGAACCAAAACAGCCCAAAAAATAACCAAAATGTCACTGAAAAAACCACCAAAACAACAGCCAAAAATAACCAAAGCAGCAGCCAGCGAAACAGAAAAAATAGCAACTAGCGAAACAGCAAAAACAGCAACCAGAAAATAGTAATAACAGCAACTAATGAAACAGTAAAAATAGCTACCAGAAACAGCAAAACAGCAACCAAAAAATAGCAAAATAGCAAGGAGAAACAGCGAAACAGCAATCAGAAATAGTGAACCAGCGATCCTTCCGGCAACTGCCTAACGCACTTCCGAGAAAGCAACTTGAAAGGTAAGACCTGAGGGCGCCCTTTACTATATTTATTTTATAGTTCCAGACGCTGCATGTCTTGCTGGACGTGAAATACGTCCAGCCAGGTATGCGAAGTCCTACATTAAAGACGACCAAATTTCTGGTCACATTATTTTTTCTTCTTCGGCATTTTATTATTTATTTTTTATCCATTTAGTGTTATTTATCTTATTATTTATTTATTCACTTTCACCGGTATTTTATTATTCCACATTTATTTTTACTATTTAGCTTTTTGTCTATTTACTTTTATTGTTATTTTATTATTTCGCCCTTTTTTATAACCGTTTTACATTACATTGATGGTTATGTGTGTTATTATCCCTTGCGGTATATCGGATGTAAACCCAGACGTAAATTCCATAGCCGAATCCAAATGGACGGTAGTGCGGTCTGTACTTGAGATACAACTCCATGTACCACTCAGGAAATACTCATATATGTACGATTAACCCCTCTTTTTGTTTATTATTTATTTATTGACGCTTTATTTACTTTTCATTATTATGATTCTTGTTATCGTATCTTATATTTCTTAATTTAATTTACTTTTCATTATATTAATGTTCATATGTGTGCAAATTTATTTATCTTACATGAACTGCATAAGACATGGCTATACCATTCTGTAAACCAGTCCATTATACTGGCATAAGTAAGAGACCATTCAGAACCCAACAGTTTGAGGTCTTCCCTTGCGAGGGGTGAGTGCGACCTTAAATCTTTTCCCAGTTCACACTGGGTGGCGACTCTTTTATTCTCTGGTTTAGTCTCACGCGGGCTACTCCGTACTCTCTACGGGCTGCGAGCCCAACAGTGTCGTGGTCGCCGAACATCATAGGCATAGCGGTAAACCCCATTTCGCTCCTATAGTGGGAGCTTATTTTTGTGTGAAAAAATGGTTTAAGTAATGCCACATGTCAAAATCTAAAGCAGCCTCGAAATTCATTATTCATCCGAGAATTATCTGTAATTTTGACTAAGTTCTGGTTCAAATTTAGGAAAATGGTCAATATAAAAGTTGTAGGTTTTGGTCTAAGCTTTCCGAAGATATAAAATTCATAAAAATCAGGGATCCGACGAAAGGGTTATGGCATGAATACTAAGGACTGTCTGTATTGAATCTTATAATGAATTCCGTATAGGTACTTCGAAGAATTTATCAAATGTCCAAAAAGTAGTTTCATGATTAAATGTCAAGTATTATGTCATCAATAACTTAGTAGATATCGGAAAAGTCATCGGAATTGTCGGGGAATTACAAGTGAAAATAGTAAATACGCAACACAGTTATGAAAATAATAAGATAATAGAAATATAGGTGCATATTCCCCCGGTCTAGCTACGGAGAAGCCTGATCATAGATTTCTAGATTCGCCGGACATTTTTGAAACTTTATGCATATCTGGTTGGACATATATCAAGTCCGGCCAGAGATATTGTGTCATACCTGAATCATAAAATGCATGAAATAATGTAAATAAAATTAGGGAGACCTCAGGTCGTACCATAAGTGTTATTGGATGGTTGTCGAATTACTTGCCGGAAGGAGAGAACGCCAAGGAATTTATAAATTATTCTCACTATTTTTTATCTCTCTCAGATTTCAAGACAGTGTTTCAAGATTTATAGTTTTTCCACTCAGATTTCCGATTCAGACCTCTTGTGAAGAGTTTGTGCACTAATTTATAGTGTCTGGACTGGATTGAAAAAAGAAGGTGAAATCAAATCCCCTCTCTGATTCCAGTGATTTTCAATCTGTATTGTCAGCTATAACTCGATCTATGTTATTTATTTTGTGATATATATCCGGTCGAATATTAATCAGGTCTATGATTTCAGTAATTAAAAATCTGTATACTCGTTGACATCTCAGTACATGTCCGGCCGAACATTTATTTCAAATATATGTCTTGTCGAACATTAATTAGATCTCGTGATTCTAGTATTTGACAATCTGCACAGTCATTGACAACTTTGTCATATGTGGAGCTAGATTTAGGGTTTTCAATATAACAGAAAAAAGATTGGCCGGACATAAGTGATATATTTTATAAAATATAATGATATAATGGATTATTGAACCAAAATATAAGGATGTAATAAGTATTTACCCTTACTAAATATTAAAATTTTAAATAGCAAACTTTTCCAAACAAGTGATTAATAAGAATGCAATGGAGTTACAAAATGTAAAATGCAATTAAAGGATTGAAAATGGAAATGAATTCAAATAAAAGGATACATAAGATTATGATTTTTACCGTTCATGCTACTCAATAAAATCCCGTATGGAGTGAAAATGACGACAAATTACTAATTTAGGAAATTTAATTTTCTAAGAGTCTCTTTCTTTGATCTCGCAAAATTAATCTCATTAATCAATTAATTATATTCATATATCAATTATATAACTATGCTCACATCCCACATGCATATTAGGTTTGAATAAAACTTTATTTTCGAATTAGTTAGATTCATGCCTCATCAATCTCATTGATGATCAAACACATGGGAGTAGATAAATTATCAATCCATCATTTCATAACCACAAAAAGATCTCACAAGATTATTTGCATTACAATCTTAGATATAACAAAATTACTTCAACATAACTTGTATTAATACGAAAATGCTCATGCCCATTACAATAAAATACATAATGAATAAAGAATAAGTAATGAAAAAAGGAAATGAACTCAGGTGTCCCTAGGGGGCGTGACTTGGTGGTATAATGATTTTTTGAGATCCTGGGTTCGAATTCAAGAATTATATTTCTTGTAATAGCCTGACGGTCAATGATTTTATCTGATACATTTAAGCCAGGAAAGGATAGTTTGACAGTGAGATTTTCAACAATTCCAAAAAAGAATGAAAAAAAATATGAAATGGACTCAAGTAGCTTATCTTCCAAGAAATCTTCAAAAATCTTCCCTTTTCTTCCCCTTATTATCTTATCTTTTTCCTTTCCTCCTTTGTCTCTCTAAAGGTTGGTGGCTGATTATTCTCCTAGAAACTCGTGTTGCCTTTGTCATTAATGCCTCTTTCCTCATATAGGGGCTTTAAAATAGCCAAAAAGACATTTCATGACACGACTAGGCACCGCGACATTGAGTTCTCTTGATCAAAAAGATATTTCAGAGCTGGCTTCTCGGCTCTCCAAGATTGGTGTCAACTGCCAAGGCACTAACCAAGTTTGCACCATGGTACTGACATGCTGGCGTCATAGCGTTGACTACTTAAGTCTCTCTGGAGTAATTTCTTCTATGTTGCCATGATTCCAACGAGCTGACTTTGATTGTTGCCTTATTTTACTCAAAGTTTTGGTTAATCTTTGTATGCTCCGAACCTATGAAACACAAGAGAAAGTAAATAAAACTATGTAAAAACGCTCCTAATAACTAGCAATTGAAACGATAAAGGAATGGAAAATATGCATATATTAATTATTAACTACTTATCAATATCGGAATTAATCTCATGTACGAATAGATTTATATATATTACCTATTGATGGTGTTTTCAGGCACTATGATATTTAAGGCAGCACGACGAGGACAGAAGGGTAATTCCCTGACCGGTTGAGATCATCAAAGCCGACCCGACCACAACATCTGTAGACCGACCACTTTAGTTCGGATGACCGAGCACTATAAAGTCGGCAGAAACACTCTCAGCATAAAAGATTGTCATGACCGACCTCATGAAGACCGACCAGATGGCGAGACATGTTCAAGATGACGACACCCTATTCGTGCGGATAAGATAAAACGAATTATCCTACTCTCACAAGGAAATGAAGTCAGAATCCGAAAAGGAATAAGAAAAGAGAAGGAATATCAGACTATGAATCATTGCAAGGAGAGAAGGCTAAATTCAACTAGGATTTCTTATGCAAATAGGAGTCTGATTTCTATACTATTATAAATAGGTGGGCAGAGTATGTGTAAAATGCATCATAAAATTAGTGATCAGAATCATCAAGCTCTGACTTGTAAACAAAAGAGAGAGCTGAGAAGCGTGTTTGAGTAATAAAAGTATCATCCTTTTTGT
Source organism: Zanthoxylum bungeanum (assembly GCA_019454045.1). Taxonomy (NCBI): domain Eukaryota; kingdom Viridiplantae; phylum Streptophyta; class Magnoliopsida; order Sapindales; family Rutaceae; genus Zanthoxylum; species Zanthoxylum bungeanum. Next base: position 33,521 of record SKCR01042615.1, read on the forward strand.
GCCCGTGGACGTAGGTCGGACCAAGATCCACCGAACCACGTTAAATCTCCTTGTTGATTGGTGCATTTATCTGTCTTTTGCTAAATTTGCTTTTGGTCCCCCATAACCAAACAAATTCACTATTGAGGGAGGATTAGTCTCGGGAGTGATATTCCCATATTGCCTCTGAGACCAAAATCAGCCGTCAACAGTTGGCGCCGTCTGTGGGGAACTCAACAAAAAGCAACTTGCGTAGTGAGACAATGGCGGAAGACGGAAACCACCAACCATCAGGAAGCTCGGCTGCAGATTGGATGGAGAAGATTGAGGAGAACCTTAGGAAAGAAAGGGAGAAAGCCAAACTCTGCTAAAAACCATAGTAGACCGGTTGGAAATGATAGAAGGAGCACACAATGAAAAATTTGAGGCCGGGACTAGCCGACGAAGGAACGACATAGCAGAAGGAAAAAGAATTGTCGATACAAGTGAAGATGACAGACCCCGGAGGAGGGAACCCTACTGGGTGAGATCCGTGGTAGTGTAGAGAGATTCCCAGACCGAGGACACATGGGAGGGAGAAGATGACAAATCATCACCAGACTCCTCCTACGATAGCCCTCACAACACCCGGAGAAGAGGAAAAGAATATAATGAAAAAGTACGAGAAAATATCGACCCCGAGAAGCACCATCCCCGAGATAGCAGAAAGAAAAGAAACCACAGGGGGCGGCATGGAACCAAAGACAGCAGCATGAAATCTTGGTTACGGGAGGAGCTGGTCAAATGGGGAGTATACCCCAATGCAAACAGATGGGATGTCCAGGACGGCAAAGATGAGTCCCCCCTCACAGAAGAAATAAAATCAAAGAAATTCCCAAAAAGATTCAGCATGCCGACCATGACACCATACAAGGGCCATACCGATCCCAAAACCCACATTGAAGGTTTCGTCCTACTAATGGAGATGGACTTTGTTCCGCCAATAAATAGAAAGACTTACTCAAAAAAAAAAAAAACCGGGGACAAACTCAGCGCCTAATACAAAAAGAAACGACCAAGCACTAAAACCTGATCGGCTCGGGGATGGACTTTGTTCCGCCAAGGCCACTCAGTTATTCGGCTCGGGGATGGACTTTGTTCCGCCAAGGCCACTCAGTTATTCGGCTCGGGGTCGTGTTACGTCCCACCGAGTCATGCTCATTGGTATGGGGACGGGACATTCCCCCAGAGCCAAGTACCTCTTTCAGCTCGGGGTCGGGTTACGTCCCACCGAGCCATGCTCATTGGTCTGGGGACGGGACATTCCCCAGAGCCAAGTACCTCTTTCACTCTTTCAGCTCGGGGTCGGGTTACGTCCCACCGAGTCATGCTCATTGGTCTGGGGACGGGACATTCCCCCAGAGCCAAGAACCTCTTTCAGCTCGGGGTCGGGTTACGTCCCACCGAGTCATGCTCATCGGTCTGGGGACGGGATATTCCCCCAGAACCAAGTATCTCTCTTAGCTCGAGGTCCTCGGAAATATTCAGGGACATACTCGATGCATAGAATCTGTGAGAAGCATAGCACGGGGATGTATGATACCCTTGTGGCGATTGCCTACTCCAGTGTTACCGAACATGAGGAGGAACATGCCCTTAATGTGTCGAACACTCCTTTGATCCTCACCTACCCGATGTAATGGATCCGTGGGAAAGCATAGCACGGGGGATAATGATGCCCCCGTGACGATTGCTAGCTCCAGTGTTACCGGGCCTAAGGAGGAATATGCCCTTGGTATCCCGGACACTCTTTGATCCATTCATCATCTGGATCCGCGAGAGACATAGCACGGGGATGCGTTATGCCCCTGTGGCGTGTGCCTGCTCCAGCGTGGTAAGGAGGAGCCCTCATACAATACACAGGCTCCCTAGTGAACCGACGTGTAGAGGATGTGCCCTTACCATTCAAACGCTCTTCTGATCCGAATCCTGGTTCGCCGGGACACTGAATTGAAAGATTCAGAATTGTGTTTTGGAGACCTCGGGCAGGACGCTGTTTTGAGGCATCCATGTTGTTGTTTATGCTTGCAAAAACGTTTTTGGGATAGGTGATAAGTCACCCCCACCTTTTAATTTTATTTTCCAGAATCTTGTTTTTGTTTTTCGTCGGTCTGGCAGAGGGACGCCCATGCCAGATTCGGTAGGGTTTCAAAGGTTGATTCACTTCCCTTCTGAATAAACCCCAGGAGTTAGTCGGGTCGGGGCTGGATTTCGTTCCGCCGAGGCCACTTGTTAGTCGGCTCGGGGCTGGATTTCATTCCGCCGAGGCCACTTGGTTATTCAGCTCGGGGTCAGATTACGTCCCATCGAGACAGCTCCTTTGGTTTGGGGAGGTAACATTCCCCCAGAGCCCAAGTCTTTCACTCAGCTCGGGGTCGGGTTACGTCCCACCGAGTCGGTTTCTTTGGACTGGGGAGGTAATATTCCCCCAGAGCCAAGTCTTTCACTCAGCTCGGGGTCGGGTTACGTCCCATCGAGTCAGTCTTCTTTGGATTGGGGAGATAACATTCCCCCAGAGCCAAGTGTCTCACTCAGCTCGGGGTCGGGTTATACCCATCCGGCTCATGCTGACCCCTAAAGGGTCTCAAATTGATCGGATAACAGGAAACATAAAGAAAAAGGAGAATGAGATAAAAAAAGACACATAAACATATATACATATATGCCAAAATACTGTTTGAATTGTTATTACAAAAAAGTTTAAGTGTACACAGGGCCCCGGTCGGGTTACCCTTTCTCATTCAGCCCTCACAGGGGCAGGAATCTCTTCCTCAGCCGGCTCAGATGGCGGGAGGATCGGCTCGACCTCGGGGGGAGGAACCGCGGCTTCAACCTCGACAGCATGGGAGACCTCTGCTTCAGGGATGGGAGGAGGGATCTCAAGGCAGTCCTCGCCGAGGGCAGGAACATCAGACCCCCCTTCTTGGGAAGCCCCGGAGGCCGGAACGACCGAAATATGGTCGGGATCCATCACCTCCTCGGTAGGGGGAGGGAGCCACTTCCGGAACTCCTCCTCGGAAATATCCCCCTTACAAAAGCTGATGGCCGCATAAATAGGGTCCATATTCAGACTTGGCAGCACCATCGGTATCAATTCAGCACAGTCACCAACCCCCTCAAGGCGGATGGCCTCCTTCTCGGTCTCAAGATCGGCCTCTCTCTCCTCAAGCTCGGCCTCTTCCTCTCAAGATCATCCTGAGCCCGTGCCATTTGCTCATCATTGGCCTTCATTTGGTTTCAACACTGGCCACCTTCGCCTTCAAAATGCCAATCTCAGATTGAGCAGCCTTCAAATCCTCCCGGGCAGTGTCGGCAAGTTTTCGCTCCAACCCGGAAGCAGCCTTGAGAGCTTTGTTTGTTTTGAAGTTCTCAATAGCAGTCGACTCAAGGTTCTTTATCACCTCCTCCCAAACAGCCAGTTTAGCCTCCACTTCTGTAAGGCGATTCTGAAGTCTCTGAGCCTGACCACCCTCGGACAATAGACTCAGAATGAGGTCCTTATTCTTCGCCATGAGGTAGGTAGCCTGCACGAAAACAAAGAAAATATATGAGATGAAGAAGACCGAGAACCGAGATAAAAAAAAAAGAATAAAACTACATTTGCCATTTGAGAGCTCATCTCGGTCACCACACCTTCCGGAGAGATATCCTCATATCTCGAAACCTCCCCCGGGGGAATCACCTCGGCCAATTCATTAAAAGCCGGCACTAAATGGGAAGTAGCCTCCCGGATGCCTTCTCCCAAGTCATCCACCCCGAGGATCACGGAACCTTTCCGCTTCTTGGTAGAGCCCTCGGAAGATTTTTCCCCCGACGGACATCTTTCTTCTTGCCCTGCACAGGCTCCTCTCCCTCCAACTCAGCCTCCCCGGCCCCAAATTGACGCCTCCTTTTCCTAAAAGGCTTCGGCGGACTGACGAGACGAGCAGATCCCGATGACTGCACACCAGGAGAAGACGGACCCCGAGCAGACGGTTGAACTCTCCCCTGAGACACCCTCCCAGCCTCATCAGGTTCGGGCTCTGCCCGGGAAGTTCCAGTTTCGGCATGACCGGCCTTCTTCATAGTACCAGCCAACTTCTCAAGAAACTTAGGCCTCTTTGACATACCTACAAAAAAGGGGGGAAAAAGGTAATCAGGACCCGAGCATATAACAAAGACATCAAACACACGATAAACAAATAGGGAAGTCAAACTAAACAGCCAGCAGACATCTACCTATCCGACCTGCGACCTCCGAAGGGACAGCCCGGGTAAGGCCCGACTCAACAAATGCCGCATCATTAACCAACTCCCTCCAGTGGGCAGCATACCGACGAGCCCAGACTACTCGTTGCCGGACCCGATGGGAAACCTTGGGAGCATCCCTCCAACATGCTAGGGGGAACAGAAAAGAAGGGGTAAAAACCCAAACAAAAAAAAAAGAAACTAAGGAAAGCTAAAAGTTGATCTCCTAACCTCCCGCCCTGAAGATATCCGGTACCAAGAACTCCCATTCATCCGACCTTAGGGACTGTCCCCAATCCCCAGTGGCCCAGAACCAGAAGTCTTTAAAATTCTTATTGGAGTCAGGGAGTTTCTTGACGACATTGGACGAGCTGTCATAAGCTGAAAGGTAATACCATCCGTGGTACGACCTAAGATTGGCCTTCAACCGGTATAACCTCTTCACCTCTTCGAGAGAAGGCTCGCCGAGTCCTGCTCGATGCCAAGCTACATACAACCCGGCCAAAATCCTCCAACTGTTCAGACTCAATTGACAAGGAGCAATCTCCATCTCGGCCAGCATCCAAGCAAAGTAAGGCTGAACCGGCAGCTGCAGCCCACACTCGAAAAAAGCAGGAAGAAGCGCCACCGAGCCCTCATCAGGTTGACTGGCGTGATCCATCAAGCCAGGAACTTCAAGGGCAATATCTATAGGAATGTTATATCGTAGTCGAAGAAGGGCGAGGTCGTCCTCAGTTATTTTGGAGGGACGGTTCATATCCAGAGCCAACGAGCCGAGTTCACCGACCTCTGGGTCATTCCGAGGAACCCTCTGATGATATGAGTCTTGTTCGATCTCAGAAGGAGTAGGGGTAGTGTCAAGGTCTTCTACACTAGGTGCCCCCGAGCCCGATGAGAGCTCCTCAGCAGGGGGAATTGAGGTTTTAGCAGGCTTTTCTGGGGAGGAACTGCTGTCAGACATCCCTGACACCCAGAAAAACAAAAAATGAAGGGGAAGTCAGTCTATAACTAAGAAACTACTCAGGTTTTCTGAAACAAATGGGTTCTAAAAATACCCTAATGCCAAATCCAAAGTCGTTCCCTAAGCAACACACAAAAAACACAGCAGAGATTCGCAAAAAAAAACAGAGGTCGTTCAGAGAACTTACTTGTTCTTCTCGGAAAGCCGGAGGTTGTACAGTACGGTTTTGCCCGTTACTTATGTCCGCAGCAAAAGAAAAAGAAAAAAACCGCGGTTGAAATCCGGCAACACTAAGTTGAGCGATTCACGGAGACGTTTTCAGGAAAGCAAGGAGAAATTGCCGAAAAAGATGGAACAGTGAAAGCCTCGCCTTCTTATAGTCATGACAATGACGCTCGTGACCGTTGGATCTAAGGGAAGAACCCGGATGAACGCCAGGTGTCGACTGCAAAAGAGGTCTCCCAAGTTTAAACAGACGGCTGAGATCAGCCCACTGTGAAGACGACTCTACACGGTCAATTCGTTCTTTTTTTGGCGGGAACCCGGCGGATGTTTGACAAGTGTCGAACTTAGAAGAAACCCTAAAGATGATTTGATAGGCATTTAAACGGACGTGACTGTTGCGTGTCTCGAGGCAAAGCGTTTGAAAAGAGGCGACAAAACACCGGACCGACCTCCAACAGAGCAAATCAGAAACACCATCTGTATATAGTTCCTGGCACCAACTTGCACACTTGTTGGAACCGAGAACTAGGGGACAGATGTTGATGGTGTTTTCAGGCACTATGATATTTAAGGCAGCACGAAGAGGACAGAAGGGTAATTCCCTGACCGGTTGAGATCATCAAAGCCGACCCGACCACAACATGTGTAGACCGACCACTTTGGTTCGAATGACCGAGCACTATAAAGTCGGCAGAAACACTCTCAGCATAAAAGATTGCCATGACCGACCTCATGAAGACCGACCAGATGGTGAGAAATGTTCAAGATGACGACACCCTATTTTTGCGGATAAGATAAAACGAATTATCCTACTCTCCCAAGGAAATGAAGTCAGAATCCGAAAAGAATAATGAAAGAGATGGGAATATCAGACTATGAATCCTTGCAAGGAGAGAAGGCTAAATTCAACTAGGATTTCTTATGCAAATAGGAGTCTGATTTCTATACTATTATAAATAGGAGGGCAGAGTATGTGTAAAAGGCATCATAAAATTAGTGATCAGAATCATCAAGCTCTGACTTGTAAACAAAAGAGAGAGCTGAGAAGCGTGTTTGAGTAATAAAAGTATCATCCTTTTTGTGCCCGTGGACGTAGGTCGGACCAAGATCCACCGAACCACGTTAAATCTCCTTGTTGATTGGTGCATTTATCTGTCTTTTGCTAAATTTGCTTTTGGTCCCCCATAACCAAACAAATTCACTATTGAGGGAGGATTAGTCTCGGGAGTGATATTCCCATATTGCCCCTGAGACCAAAATCAGCCGTCAACATTACCTATAATCACGTAACACAAATTATGTAAAAAGACCGTCATGCACGTGAGGGTGAGTAATAAGTGAAATATCTCACATCGGTTGAGATTGATATTGATTTATGAATATAAACATAAGGTAACCATTAACTCTTAAGTTTTGGATTGAGTTAACCTCATAAATTGCAACAATCTAATAATATCTTACTATGGGATTATCAATTCTCGGGATATTTAAAAGATAAAATAAAATGGTTTAATGTTCATTTTCATTACAAGAGACAACATATTACTGACCAAATATTCGGTCGGTAAAAAAATATTTTGGTCAGTATAGTATATTACCGACCAAAATATTTTGTCGCTACTTGGCTCGTCGGTAAACACTACAAGAAATTACAGTTTTAACGACAGAATTTAGTGACAAGATATTACGTTTCAAAATTTAGCAATGGAATAGAGACGGAATTGAAACGGATAATGAAATTAGCGACGAAAATTAGAGACAAAAAAATTTCATCCCTAAAAATGGCGCGAAAAAAATGGCACAAATTTAGCGATGGCATAACGAAGAAATTAAGGACGAAAATTAGGTTCATCTCAACTTTCGTCGCTAATTAGCAACGGATTAGGAAATATGTAGCTAATTAGTGACGAAAACATAAATCGGTAACTAATTAGCGACAGATTTTTATTTCGTCACTGATTTAAATTAAAAATGAAATTTTTATATCGCTAATCCATCGCTAAATAGAAACGGAATTAATATCATGTCGCAAAATAGAAGCGAATCTCTATTCTATCGCTAATTTTAAATTTTTATTTAAATTTAAAATTTAATTTCTAATTTGCAAAAACTATTGTTAATTAAAAACAGAATTTTTATGTCGCTAATCAGTCGCTAAATAGAAACGGAATTTTTATTCCGCCGCTAATTTTTAAAATTTTCAATACCCCCAAAATTTTATTCCTCTGGCGCCACTTTTTTTAAAAAAAGAAAATAGAGACAAATTTTCAATCAATATTCTGTCGCTAAATAGAAACATAATCTATATTCCGTCGCTAATTTTTAAATTCTTCAATCCCTCCAAAATTTTATTCGATCGGCGCCACTTTTGAAAAAATTTAGAGATAGTTTTTCGTTGCTAATTCGTCGCTATATAGAAACGAAATCTCTATTCCGTCGCTAAATTTCGTCAAATTTTTAAAATTTTCCGCCGTACAAAAATTTCAAATATGTACAAATCTTCATGTTTCTCTTATTTTTTCCCTCTATATATACACCACAATCTTTTTCAACTCTCAACTCAAATACACCATTAAAAAATTTCTTACTAATTCCATATACTGTCAAAAATTTTCATACCTCAACTCTCATTATCAATTTCTCATTTTTCTTATCTTCTCTTTTAAATTTTCCTGATAAACAAACACTAAATTTTTTTTTTTTTAATGTGGCGCAAATGGATGGTGGTGTATCGACACTTACAGTAGACATTACAATGTCTTGTGGAATTGAAGATGTACATACAACAATTAAAAAAATTCACTTCCTTAAAATTTCCACCATTCAAAAATTTGAAAATTTCCTCTCTTGACAATTACAAATTTCTCACATCTCTATAATTATAAAATTTCCCACCTCTCTAAAATTTTAAAATACTTTCCTTTCTAAAATTTAAAAGTTTCTCTTATTTATAAATTTAAAAATTTCACTCATCTTTAAAATTTTAAATTTTCCGCCTAAAATTTCCGCATTTCTAAAAGTTTTTAAAATAAATAGTTACGGAATAGCTACGAAAATTCCATCGCTATTTAGCTATGGAAATTTATTCCCTCGCTAAATAGCTTCGGAATTTTCGTCGCTAATTAGTTACAGAATTTTCCGTAGCTAATTAGTTATGAAATTTTCGTCGTTATATAGAGACAAAATAAAATCTTGTTGCTATGAATGTAATATGTCCGTCGTAATGTTTTTGCGACGAATAAAATAGCTACAAAATTTTTCCGTCGTTATTCGGTGGCATTAACTGACGACTTTTCTTGTATTTTCGTCATCATGACGCATGCTCTTGCACATTTTCTTCCACTATAGGTCCTAAAAGAATTAATCAAAAAGATCGCAAGTAGCTTTCCATAGGGATATAGAATATCATGAAAAAACCATAATCAAATAAATTGTAACCATGCACAGATTCTAAAATTGCAGAGAAGTGTTTAGGATATAGCCAGCTAGGCCTTCACGTGGCCATTTTGTCACGAGCCCTACACACTTTTGCCTCAAAGTTCCACGAGACAACCGGAAAACAGAACGAGCCCTTCGAGGCCTCTACCTTTTTTCCCTCTATTTATTAAGTGTAGTTTCTCCTTGTATATTGACCCAGGTCAAGATCCTTCTGTTATTTAATTTGATTACTCTTTCTTCTTAAATAAAAAAATGCTTCAGCTCACATTTATGATTAGCTCATCATCATCAGTTGACGTCATGCTTATGCATACTAATGTGCATCTTCCGGATGATGATAACACTCACGCTCATGGGTGTTTTTATTACGTTAACAAGCAATTTGAAGGGGATGGAGATGATGATGACGACGACGACGACGGCTGTGACTTGGCTCCGGCTGCATCCATGGAGGGTGATGGGTACGATGAAGACAAGGATGGTGGCCATGATTATGCTACGGCTGCTTAAGGATGACCAACGTTATAATAAAACCTAGCTAATTTTATATATAGCTCTGAAACCTTAAATTCGAATCCACATATGTGTAATGGGTGGCTTTTTGTTTTACTTATGTAGGTTTGTTTCTTGCTTCCGACTATATATATGGAAGCTCTTATGGCGCCTTTTATTTCGAAATTATATTCCAACATCACGGCTTAATATATGATAAGACGTAGCGTCACAATATGATGTTGATAAATAATTAGTAGTTCTTAATTATTATAATAACTAAATCTTGTTGATGTATGTTTGAATTGTTAATTATGCCATCCGCGTCTGTTCAATTCTATTTATTTATTTTTAATTATCAGAGAGACAGGAAGTCAATAAAGAAAATTTTAATTGATGAATCAATAAAGAAAATTTTAATTTATGAACTTGCTAATAATATTTAAATATAATTTCATCCATGCATAGAACTGCATGCAGTGCTCTATCAATCTCTCAAATTTTTACCCGTGGCAGTCCAAATTTTTGATTGACAATACAATTTTTTTTTCTCATATCACAAGTTTATCGGGGAATACATTTGAACAAGCTCTTATCGAATTAATTTGTTCTTATTAGGAGGATTCCGAGGGGTTATGAGCGTGTCATCCTAACTAGTTATAAATTTGTATGTCTTAATTATATATGTTAAGCAAGCATGCATGATGCATTCATGTTGTCTTATTATTTACTAACATGTACCGTTCCAAGTCAGTTCAATGCGAAGAAAGACGCAATCGGACTTGCATTCTACTTTTATATGTAATCATAGCTAATCCACTGATTCTTCAATATTAGTCCATTCATACTGCAGTTGTTTTTCGTTCCAAGGGTAATTCAAGAAAACTATTCCTCGAACAATGCGGAATAGACTAGTATTACACTTGTGCGCGTTATGAAAGCTTAACGACATAGTTCTCATATATTTAAGTATTGGATACTTATGCAAGTGTGATAGGAGGTTCTGTTAGTCGTTGGACCGGGAACAACTTCACTCTGAATAGACCCCTTGGAGTCCCATTGGTTGTATGACTATGTGTCTATGGGAATCCGAATCAGGGTAGGTGTATGTGGTCTTCAACCTGAGACTTGCATCGCTAATACTTACGACAATCAGTATAGTTTGGTTTTGGTCGTCCGGAGCTTTAACAAGTTATGTCTACGCCTCTTCTGGGTTTACTGAGAATCGTAGTGTATTGGATGTGATGTCAAGACGGGAGTATCACTTCAGTCATATGGAGATGATGATCACGCATGATACGGAACTAGTACTCTTAAATGCTACAGCTATCGGGATAGTACGACTAGGTCATGATTATCCGATTACAGAGACTAGTTGCTAGTGATCCGATATATGCTTCGCACGGGGCAGACACAATTCCAGCCCTAAGCCTAGCATGTGATATCCGATATTGGATCGTATTATGCAATACTTTGTATATTACGCCTGATACATATTATTAGGGGTGGGCGCGGTTCGGTTTGGTTCGGTTTTTGCTAAAAACTGAACCAAACCATATTTTACGGTCCGGCTTTTTTACCTCTCAAACCAAACCATTAAATAACGGTTTGGTTCGGATTGAAAATTTTTAAAACCAGCGGTTTACGGATTGGTTCGGTTCGGTTTACGGATTATTCTACTTAAAAAAATCATCCACTTAAGTGAAGAAAAAAAAACTAGTCTAGTGAACAAATAGTATGAAGTGCTACGGTGTAAGTTGTGCCACCAGAGAACACATGCACTCAATAGAGGATTGAAAGTACCTCGAATAATGATGCTACCATCATTCTAATTAAGAGACAAATCCAACAACTTACTTTCAAAAATAAATCATAAAACAAAAAATTTAAGAATAAAATTATTAACAAATAATTTCAGAATAAAAGTATTAACAAAAAAATATATTAACAAAAAAATTAAGAATAAAAGTATTAACATACTAATAAAAAGAAAACATAAAGTAAAATTAAAAAAAAAGCAAATCTTTTTATAAAAATATATAATTTTTTAATTATAACGGTTCGGTTCGGTTTAACAGGTGCGGTTTGGTTTAGCATCTGAACCGAACTGTAAACCGTTTGGGGTGGGCCAATCCGGACCGCAAACCGAACCGTTAGAAAAATAAATCGTAAATTTGGTCTGGTTTGGTTCGGTTTGCGGTTTGGTTCGGTTTGCGATTTGGTTCGGTTCGGTCGGTTTTTTTGCCCACCCTTACATATTATATATTCTTCGTTGAATATTTCTGGAGAATTGGGTAGGCACGGTGCTTTGCTAGAAGCCAACCATGTCTTGTAAATCGGTGAGAACGTGGTACGAGGTACGAGGTACGCACGTGTCGGATAGTCCGACAACCGTACTTACTGTCAACATATCCAGAGATCTCTTGGGCCACTTCCCAAAGATTCACCAATGACATTTGACTCGAACAGAATTAATCTATGATTAATTATGAGAGAGAAAATTAATCTAGGATTAACTGCGGCAAGAATTTATCTGGGATTAAATTCGTCTAGAAGAGAGAACGCGATTAATTTGGAATTAATCGATTAAATAATATATTGGATATATTAATTGAAATCGGATTTTAATGCAGAATTAAAATTAGATTTTAATTCGGGCGAACAAATTAATTTAGAATTAATTTGTAAGCGAATTTTGTAATAATTTTGCTAGGCATTATTATTTTAATTAAATTGGATTTAATTACGTCGCGACGGAAAATTTCTTTAATCGGATTAAACGAACCCGGGGCTAAAATGTGTTGTGTAAGCTAACTTAAATTTGGAATTTAAAGTGGTGGGACCCACTTGACTTACATCAACTAGTCATTAGATGATGGAAGTAGTTGGATGCATTTAATGCATTTTTCTTTCCAACACACTAAGTCTTGTTTTTGGAAAACATTACTCTAACATTTGGAAAGTGAACAAAAATTCATCTTCTCTCTTCCACTCAAAACCGCGAGCCTTGTTCTTCCTTGGGAAAATTTTCGCTTAAAAAATTTAAGAAAGCTAGCACTTTGGGAGTCCATTTTAAGGTGATAGGGAAACTCACCCAAGAGTTTGGAACTCATTTCAAAGCTTGGAACTTCTACATCCATTGGAGATTTTTGAAATTTCTCATCCGTTCATTGTAAGTATTTCCGCAACTTATCTTGAATTATTCACACAATAATCATGTTTAGAGATCCTTGGCTTTTGTAGGACACACTAACAATGGTATCAGAGCGTCATTCTAAGCATGATTTGAATTTTAGGGTTTATACACTTTAATTTGGGGATTTTGCTTGGAGCATGTATTTTTCCAAATTAATTGTTTGGTTGTGCTTAGATGATGATAAATAAGATTTTTGCATCATTGGATTTGTGAAATTGGTTGGATAAAAAATTTCCCTAAAATCCTAATCTTGGCCGAGACCTTCCCTAGGAATGCTCATGGTGAATTTTTGAAAGACAATTGGATGTGTTATTGGCATGAAATATATGTTAAATGTTGATTTATTTGGATTGAAATCAAATTGCATGATTATTTCTTGCTAATGCCGTGAGTTTGATGCATGTTGTAGAATTGATTTTGCTTCAATTTGTGTTGGACATGAATTGGAATAATTGAGCATGATTAATTGTATTAATTAGTGTTTTGGAAACATTAGATTAATTGATTAATTGTGTTAGTTACACTTTAATTAGATTAATATGATATTTAGAATGATGTATTAATTTAATTTGTTGTATTTGGGCTAATGGGCTTGATTGAGCCAAGTACGGTTTTGGACAATTGTGTTGGATCTAATTGGGCCTAAAACCATTTCCATAAAGTCCAAATATGACTTTTGGGCCTTTAATAATTTAATTGGGCATAATGGGCCTAAATTGATTTTGTGGCATAAGGTGATTCCTAATTGGGCCTTGGCAATTTGGGTTTGATCCATCATGGCCAAAGCCCATGCCTAAAGAATTAATTGAAAGCCTATTGGACTTTAATTGAATTGGCATTGGATGCTAATTGGGCCTTTGAGAACCAATTGGATTGAATTTGGAATCCAAGTCTAAAAGGCACTATTAAAAGTGTAATTTTTTAATTTCGAATTAAACACGAATTAATATTGGATACAATTTGAATTGGATTTAAAATTGTAGTTCGATATAATTCAAGAATACGTATTTTGAGTATTTATTCTTAAACGAGTTGGACTCGCGCAAATCAAATCATTGTATGAACATTGGATGATCATTAATCAAAGATTAATTAATTAAATTAGATTGATTGACATCATGCTTTGTGTGAATACTTGGATGTATTTGTATGAATAATGTATATCGGATGGATATTAGTTGGGTGGGGGAAATTTTGGAAATTATTGTAAATTTGGAATTTATTTAAAGCGGGCATGTGTGTCCAGCCTGTTGGACTGTTATGGCCCATAACATCACTATTTGTACAGATCATGGTGTTGTTGTACAAATTAACTATATGACAAAGGAAATTGCTCTTTTATCATTTGTAATTAGATTACCAAGATATATAAATGATGGAAGGTCCATATGATTAGTTCTGGATTGATAAGATATGAGACAGTATCAATCCATGAAGGTTTAATCATTAAATATCCCTAGTCGTAGTATTATCGAGACTGGACATCGATAATGCGGAATAGACTAGTATTGCACTTGTGCATGTTGTGGGAGCATAACGACATAGTTCTCATATATTTGGGTATATGATACTCATACAAGTGTAATAGGAGGTTGTGTTTACCGATGGTACGGAAACAGCTTCGCTCTGGATAGACCCCTCGGAATTCCATTGGTAGTGTGACTATGTGTCTATGGAAGTTTGAATCAGGGTAGGTGTATTTGGTCTTAACCTGAGACTTGCATCGCTAGTACTTGCGACAATCAATACGCTTCGTTTTGGTGCTCTAGGGCTTTAACAGGTTCTGTGTACGCCTCTTCTGGGTATATTGAGAATCGTAGTGTATTGGGTGTGATGTCGAGATGGAAGTATCACTCCAGTCATAGTGGAGATGATGATCACGTAGGATACGGAACTGGTTCTCTTATGTACTGCAGTCATCGGGATAATATGACTAGGTCATGATTATCCGATTATAGAGACTAGTTACCAGAGATCCGATATGTGCTTCGTACGGGGCAGACACAATTCCAGTCCCAGGCCTTGCACATGACATCCGATACTGGATCGAAATATGCAATACTTCGTATACTACGCCTGATATAGATCACATATTCCAGTAAGAATATTTCTGGAGAATTGGGTAGGCACGATACTTTGCTAGAAGCCAACCATGTCTTGTAAACCGGTAAAAACGTAGTACTAGGTTCTTACGTGTTCGGATAGTCCGACGACCGTATTTACTGCCAACATATCCTGGGATTTCATGGGTCGCTTCCCGAAGATTCACCGATGACGTATGACTCGCACTTTATTAATCTGGGATTAATTAATGAGAGAGATAAAATTAATTTGGGATTAATTACAGAGATATTTTATCTGGGATAAAATATTATTTAAAGAGAGAGAACGATTAATTTGGAATTAATCGATAAAATAATATATTCGATATATTATACGAAATTGGATTTCGACGCGGAATTAAATTTAGAATTTAATTCGGGCGAACGAGTTAATTTAGAATTAATTCGTTAGCGATGTGAATAGTAATTTTGCTAGGCATAATTATTTAATTACGTGGCAACGGAAAATTCGCTAATTTGGAATTAGCGAACCCGAGCCCGGGAGTGTTTGCGGGCGCACTCACATTTCGAATTAAGTGCGGCCCACAAGTCACATCAAGCGTCAAATCACTAGTCAATTGATTGATGTGATGTCTAGTCACTTTGAGTGATTGACAACATGTCACTATTGATTGATGGTGGTAGTTGGAAGGAATTAATTGTTTTTTGCCTTTGTTTTTTTTGAAAATGAAAAATGGTATATGTTTAATTGATTTTGGAAATCAATTAACTAATACACAACAAATTTTCTCTCATCTCTCGTTTTCCCTCTCACGCCCAAGGGGCTGTTTTCTTCTTCTTTTTTTTTCTGCCATTGCTGAGACATGAAGAAGACGCAAAGGAAATTTTGTGGAAAAATTTCAAGATTGCTAGCACACATCCGGAGTCTTGCGAAGGTGATAGGGAAACCGACTTGTGAGCATGGAATCACAACACAAATCTTGGAGCTTGGAGGACCACAATGACCGAAAATGGAGTCCAAAAATCTGTCATTGCCGTGAGCTCCTTGGAGGACAAGCTTGAAGTTTTTGTTGTTCCTCGCGTCGCAAGAGCCGATCGTTGTAAGTATGATTCCGCCATGCTTTTACGAGTATTCACATATATGTTTCATTGCTTGAAATAGATCCCGGGACCTTAGAGAAACCCAACAATGGTATCAGAGCCATTTTGAGCATGAAACTTGGTTAGGGTAAAATTTGGGTAAAATCATTTTGAGCATGATTTGATAAAATTAATTGATTGAGTATGCTTGAATGATATTGTATTGAAGTTGTGCATGATCAATTTCATGAAAAGTTGATTGGATCAATTTTTTCCCAAATGTTGAGGCTTGGCCGAAACTAGTATATGCCCTAAGTCATGGTATTTTTGTTAGAAATTACCAACAACGGTATCTTGAGCAAGGTTGAGCATGAAAACAATTTTAGGGTTAAAATTGGGTAAAACGTTTTTGAGCATGATTTAATGAAATTGGATGATTAGTATGCTTAAATGTGTTTTAATTGATGATTGATTGGATCAATTTGAAGAATTTTGATTTGGAACATTTTTCCCCAATTTTGGAGGCTTGGCCGAAAATATGATGAACCCTAATTGTCTTGGATTTTGATTTTTGATTCATTGGATGTGTTGGAAATCAATTGGGAATGATGATTCAATGTTGAATTGAATTTAATTGGATTGAATTTGATTTGGACATAAAATCCCCTCATTGGCCGAGACATATAGGCATGAAAATTGGGTTTGATTTTGATCAAAATGTGTTGGACACCAATTGATGTAAAAGAGCATGATTAATTAGGCTAATTGATGTTTTAGTAATGTTGTAAATGGGCTTATTGGGCTTGGTTGTACTAAGTTGGGTTTAGGCAAAATTGGTTGGATCCAATTAGGCCCAAAACTGCATCCATAAAGCCCAAATGCGACTAATGGACCTTTAAAGTTTAATTGGGCCTAATGGGCCTAAATTGATTTCTAGGCTTATGGGGTAAATCCCGGATTGGATTTTGGTTATTCGGTTTGACCCGAGTTGAACAAAAGTCCACGCCTTAAGAAATTAATTAAAAGCCCATTGGACTTTAATTAAATTGACGTTGGACGTTAATCGGGCTTTGAGACCCGTAACGATTAAATTTGGAACTTAAGTCGTAAAGGTTTATTAATAAAGTGTAGTATTTAATTTGGAATTAAATAGCGAATTAGTATTAAATACAAATTGAATTGGATTTAATTATGTAGTTTAATTAATTCGAGAATTCGTACTTTGAGTACTTATTCGCAAAACGAGTTTGACTCGAGCAAAATCAAATCGTTGTTTGAATATTGGATGGTCACTAATTATCAGATTAATTAATTTGATTAGATTGATTGATAACATGCTTGTGTGAATACATGGTTGCGATGCATGAATAATGTATATCAGATGGATATTAGAAGGGTAGGGCAATTTTAGAAATTGTTGTAATAAATTTGATTTGTTAATTGGACCTGCATGTCCAGCCTTATCACCTCCATATTCTTTGTATTCTCTTCTCACCTATTCCCCTCAATGTAAATGAGGTTTCTTTAGAAGTGTAGTGTAACGGGTAGAAGTAATTCATGTGCTAGCGATGGAGAGATTTGATCTAGGATCAATGTGTAAAGTATCTATCTGTATATCATTATTATTTTATTATACGCGCTTTATTATGTGTTTAGAATACATGTTTAAAGGTGTATGATGATGAGACCTTAACAAAGATAATAAATTGGTTGCCAATTTGCACTCGAAAAACCCTCGCAAAATATTAAGCATTTTTTCCTTCCATTGAGTGATTTTTACTCAAGATCCGAAACTGGCATTGGCTTGTTGGCCAAAGTCAAGGCCTTTGTCCGTCGAGGATGTGTTTGAATCACGAGAGCTTTGTTCTATATTGGTGTCTTGTCCAAGTTGTGGTTTGTTGTGCCAAAGCCAAGGCTTAGTTGATTCAGAGGAAAAAGGTTAGGTAATATATTGGATATATTGGCATATATAAGAGATATGTTTCAGACTTGGTTGTCCCTCTACTGGATCTAGGAATTGGATTGGATCCCATCGATCTTAGAGATCTACCTAGTTAATTATCATACAATTTGTTGGCCAAAGTCAAGATTGTGTGATATTTAACGGGATCCTAGCCCGCTAGGAAACACGGTTTCCCGAGTACTCGACAGAGGGTTAGAGGCTCGCCGAAAAATAGTGGGAGGCAAGAATTGAATTTGCAATATTCGTTTAATTACTTGCCATACGCGCTCAAACAAATATCATTCGTCAAATAAATTAAATGTTAGTTGGACTAATATTTAAATTGTTGTTTTAATTAACAGTTGGACTATATTCAAACTATTCATTTATAATTGATTTTATAATTGGATTATAGTAATCAATATAATTGATTTTAATCTATTAAATTATAGTTGATTAAATAGTTGGACTATTGTAATCATTATAATAAATAGTACCGAAATCGTTGATTAAATAGTTGGACTATTAGAATCAAGATAAAATTGAAAGATTGACATTTAAAACATAATCCTAGGGAAAATGTATTTAAATGGTTTAATTTTCAAATTGGGAATAAATTTCAGGATGGTCCTGGAAAATAATAAGTTACTTTATTTGATAAAATAACATATTAGGCCTAAGCCCGGAGTTAAGAAAATAGTAGAGCATAATCTTTGGAAGATTTATGTAATGATAACTTTAATGCTTAATCCATTAAGCTTGTCGCAGTAGATTCCTTAATTTCTGAATCAGAACTAAGGATTAGATCCTTAAAGTATGATACTGAAATTGAAGGATCTTCATAAATCTATACTTTGATTTTAGAAGTACTAAATTGCAATAAATAACTCTTGGAGAGTTAGTGACTATTCTCAAGGAAACAAAGTCAAAATTTTCAATAAGGCAAGTAGCGCAAGGCACACCTTACTTCGATGTTCTAGAAACCCGAGTCTTGGCCAAAGGCTTCTGGAATGTTGAAAAATGGCAAAGGCAAAATCATTATAATCTTCTGGGAAGATAAATGACATATCCCAAAAATGTCTACTTAAATTGTGGCAAACAGGATCGCGGAAGTGTGAATGCCGTTTGGACAAAGCAGACATGAAGAAATTGAAGACAAGCAAGGCTTTGACTTCAAATATGTTTGTCATAATTATGTTCACTACTAGTATTAAAATTGGATTTTAGATACTTAGTGTGAAATATATATATATTGATGTTCAGAATCTGCTATGAGCAGGATACTGACTTCAATTAAGATTTGTCTATGAATTGGAAACGGGACGAAAGTCTCTGTTTTAACCGTAGATACCTAATTTAGGAACTACCCTTCGGGTTTGTACTTAAATTAGGATACTGTTATAATGTAACTAGTTTGACTAGAAACATCATCTTTATATCAGTGTTTAACCCGTTGCGGGTGAACCTTTATATTCTAGAACACTAAAGTTTTTTATTATATAAAGATGATATTAAGATAAATACATTTGATGTGAATAACAGAATTTATATTTTGCATATAAATAAAATCTCAAACATGACAAACAAATAGCTCAAACTGATTTGATCAGAAGAAACTATTGTGGCATTGTCGTCTGGGACACAATTAAACAAGACTCGTATATCCACACTTTTGAAGAGTGGATACTAGGACTGATTTGATCCTATTCAAATAAAGTCTACGAATCTAGTTTATTGGGCAAAGTGCCTAAAACATTATTTACTTGGTAAAAGTGTAAGTTCCACCGATCTGTTAGCCCTAGTTCATAGTGAAGCAAGTGGGCCGATGTCTAGCTAGGCTAGAGGTGGATATGAATATTTTGTGACCTTTACGGATGTGGCATCGCGTTATGGTTATGTGTTTCTTTTAGAACACAAATCAGAAACTTTTAAAGTTTCGACACGAAATAGACAAACAGATCAGCTAAAGTAGTAAATCGTCACGGTTAGACCGTGATCGAAAATATTTAAGCAATAAGTTTCTAAAATACTTGAAAGAGTATAGTATTCTTTAAAAGAGGACTCCTCCCGGAACACGTCAGTTTGACGGTGTGTCCGAACTGAGTAACCGAATTTTATTGGACATGATAAAGTTAATCATGAGTCGCTCTGAGCTACTATTTCCTTCAACGGATAAGCTTTAAACAGTGCAAGAACTTATTTAGAATAAGGTTCCATAAAATTTGTTTGACAGATATCATATTAGATATGAACAGGAAAGAAACCGAGTTTTCTCATTCCTGAATATTTGGGATGCTAGGCATATGTTTGGATGATACCAAACTAAAACCCAAATTGGATAAGTGCCAATTGCAGGTTATCCTAGGGAAACCATAAGTATAGTGCTTATACATCTCACTAGAGAACAATGTAATTGTTGATCGCCATGCGGTTTTCCTAAGAGGAATACCGATATGCAGTGGTAAGTGGGAGGATAGTAAAACTCGATGAAAATCGAAGTGATACTATTCAAGGCACCGAATCATAATGGAACACAAATAGTTCATCAGAGTTGAAACTATACCATTAATCTTTAAATACACAAGAACCGCGTAGGTCGGAGAGAGTATGAAAACAACCTATGGTTTGGGTTTCTGATCTCACCTCATAAAGATGTCAATCTTATTGAGGCATACCAACTGACTACATATGAGGAAGTGATACAAGGTATCGACTCCCTATTATGACAAAGTGTCATGAATCCGAAATGGATTCCATGTATATCAACTTGGTTTGATACTAGTTGATGTACCGCAAGGGATTGTGCCTATTGGTATTGTATAAGTCTTCAAGGAAGACATACATGGAAGGAAACATACCAACGTACTAAGCTAGGCTTGTAGCGGAAAGGTATCGTTATCAATATTATGTTGATTACAATTCAACCTTTTACCTGTTGCCACGGTAAATCCATTTGGATAATGCTTGCTAACGCTGAATGTTTCATTTATGAAATATGACAGCTTAACGGGAAAAATCGCTTTCCTGAAAAGGAAACCTTTTGGAGGATGTTTACAACATCATGTTGGTTTTGTCGTACCAAAACTAGCAAACAAGGTTTGCGGGTTATTCAATCCATGTTTGGATTGTAGCAAGCATAGGTTCTTAGAATTATCGTTTTGATGTAATCATAATGGTTTATGATTTAATTCAAAAACGAAATGATTCTTGTGTATATAAGAGGGTTGGTGGGAGCGCACTGACAATAAATGTCCTAAAAATAATAATAATATATGTCATTTCTTGGAAATGATATTCCCATAAAAACAATCGGTGAAAGCTTGGCTTTCATGAAAAACTCTCCGACAAATCGTACATTGAAAAATGTACGCGACCTGGTGTCTCATACGCTTTGAGCATATGGATTCACAAACAGGCCAATCCAAGTGATAGTCACTGGATTGATGTTAAGAACATCCGTTATTATCTTAGAGAACTAAAGATGCTGTCTTAATCTATGGAGAAGGAGAACTTGAAGTGAATGGGATCACTATTGCAAGTTTCCTAAACCGATAAAGTGACTATAAGTTGCAAACGGTACTACAAAGTTTGAATAACGGAACAGTGAGCTGGAAATCTTCCAATCAAGATACTGTTACCGTATAAACAACAAATGCGGGTTATTACTGCAGCTGAGGCGGCAATAGAAGCCATTTGGGTCGATAAAAAATCTAATTAGATTAGATATAGTTCTGTTAGCAGCTGAGCTAGGCTTCAGCACAGGCTAAAGAATTAATGGTCTCATCAACGATCCAGATACATACTTCGATATTCATCAGATTCGTTCGGATCATACATCGTGGCGATGTGATGATCGAATAAATCGCATCAGATGATAGTCATGCAAATCCGCTGACGAAAGTCTTTTCTCAACAGTTTGAGCCAACCGTACATAGTTCGGGTGGTGGACACTCGAGTGACTGGCTATAGGCCAAGTGGGAGATTGTTGGACAATTATGACCCATAGCGTCATTATTTGTACAGATCATGGTGTTGTTGTACAAATTAACTATGTGACAAAGGAGATTGTACTCTTATCATTTGTGATTAGATCACCTAGATGTATAAATGATAAGAGGTCCCTATGATTTGTTCCTGGATTGAGAATGATATGAGACAGTATCAGTCCACGAAGGATAAATCATTAAATATCCCTAGTCAGAGTATTATCGAGATTGGACATCGATAAATGCGTAAAAGACTAGTATTACACTTGTGCGCGTTGTGAGGGCACAACGACATAGTTCTCATATATTTGGGTATAGGATACTCATGCAAATGTAATAGGAGGTTGTGTTTTACCGATGGTACGGGAAACAACTTCGCTCTGGATAGACCCCTCAGAATTCCATTGGTAGTATGACTATGTGTCTATGGAAGTCCGAAATCAGGGTAGGTGTATTTGGTCTTAACCTAAGACTTGCACCGCTAATACTTACAACAATCAATATACTTTGGTTTTGGTCATCTAGGGCTTTAACCGATTTCTGTGTACGCCTCTTCTCGGTATATCGAGAATCGTAGTGTGTTGGGTGTGATGTCAAGACGGAAGTATCACTCCAGTCATAGTGGAGATGATGGTCACGTAGGATACGGTACTGGTTCTCTTAAATGCTGCAGCTATCAGGATATTATGACAAGGTCATGTTTATCCGATTATAGAGACTAGTTACCAGACATCCGACATGTGCTTCATACGGGGCAGACACAATTCCAACCCCAGGCCTAGCACGTGATCATACGATACTGGATCGACATACACAATACTACGTATACTACGCCTGCTATAGATCGCTTATTCCTGTAAGCATGTTTCTAGAGAATTGGGTAGGCATGGCGCTTTACTAGAAGCCAACCTTGTCTTGTAAATCGGTAAAACGTCGTACTTGGTACGTACGTGTTCGGATAGTCCGACGATGAATTTACTGCCAACATATCTGGGGATCTCATGGGTCGCTTCTCGAAGATTCACCGATGACGTATGACTCGCACTTTAATTAATCTGGGATTAATATGATGAGAGAGAAAATTAATCTGGGATTAATTACGGAGAAATTTTATCTGGGATAAAATATTAATTAAAGAGAGAGAACGATTAATTTGGAATTAATCGATAAATTAATATATTCGATATATTAAACGAAATTGGATTTCGACGCGGAATTAAAATTAGATTTTAATTCGGGCGAACGAGTTAATTTAGAATTAATTCGTTAGCGACGTGAATAGTGATTTCACTAGGCATAATCATTTAATTACGTCGCAACGGAAAATTTGTTAATTTGGAATTAGCGAACCCGAACCCGATGCGCTCTTCGAATTCGAGTGCGGCACGCAAGTCAAATCAAGTGTCAAATCATTAGTCACATCAAATGTCAAATCACATGTCACTTTGAGTGATGTGACAATTGATTGATTGATTGATGTGAGTTGATGTGAGTTGAAAGCATTTAATGTTTGACTTTTGAAAAGTTTTTGGTATATGCTTTATTTTTTTTTTGGAAAACAAATTAACATATACACATTTTTCTTCTTCTCTCTCCCTGGTTCACGATTTTGGAGCCAAAATTGCTCATTCTTCTCTCTCGGCCAACATGCCATTTCTTCTTGTTTTTCTTTTCTGATTGGACCGAATTTGAGGACAAGAAAAGAGTGAAATTTGTGGCAAATTTCTAGAGTGCTAGCACATCAAATGAGGATATACAAAGGTGATAGGGAACTCACTACATGAGCAAGGAATCAACTCAAGCTTGGAGCTTCCTTGGAGGACCTCACATGGCCGATTCTTGAAAATCTAATACTGCTCACTGCCGAGCTTCATGGAGGAGGGCAGTTCGTTTTTGTCTTCACCCGCGTCGACTCAACCGATCATTGTGACTATTCCGCACCTCCTTTGATTGTATTCACATGTTATTTTCTTGCTTGCAATGATCTTGGGATGCTTAGAGTTTCCAACAATTTTTTGTTTCTTTGATCATTGGATGACTTGAAACAATTGGTTAATATTGATTTAAAATTCAATTGGATTGAAAACGAAATCGAACATAAAAACCCCATGATTGCCGAGACTTTGAAGCATGAAAATGATTGATTTTTTATTCAAATGTGTTGGACATATGTTGATGATAATGAGCATAATTAATTAGGCTAATTGGTGTTTTGGAAATGTTAATTTGGGAAATTAATTATGGCATACACTTTAGTTAATTTAATTATGAAATTTGGAATTTTGAAATTAAATTAATTGGGCTTATTTTGGAATTGGGCCTTAAAAGTTTTAATTGGGCTTAATGGGCTTGGTTGGGCCAAGTTTGGTTTAGGCTAATTGGTTTGATCCAATTGGGCCCAAAACCATATCCATAAAGTCCAATTATGATTTAATGGACCTTTAACTTTAATTATGCCTAATGGGCCTAAATTGGTTTCTTGGCAAATAAGAGTGATTCCTTAAATGGGCTTTGGTATTTGGGTTTGACCCATATTAACCAAAAGTCCATGCCTTAGAAATTAATTAAAAGCCCATTGGACTTTAAATTAAATTGACATTGGATGTTAATCGGGCTTAGAGACCCGTAACGATTAGATTTAGAATCTAAGTCGCAAAAGTGCATTAAAAGTGTAATTATTTAATTTAGAATTAAATATGGAATTAGTATTAAATACAAATTAAATTGGATTTAATGTTGTAGTTTAATATAATTCAAGAATTCGTACTTTGAGTACGAATTCGCAAAACGAGTTTGACTCGCGCAAAATCAAATCATTGTTTGAACATTGGATGGTCATTAATTTTCAGATTAATTAATTGGATTAGATTGATTGATAACATGCTTGTGTGAATACATGGATGCGATGTATGAATAATGTATATCAGATGGATATTAGATGGGTGAGGGTAATTTTGGAAATTGTTATAATAAATTTAGAATTTATTAATTGGACCTGCGTGTCCAGCCTATTACCTCCTTACTCTTTGTATTTCTCTTCTCACCTATTCCCCTCAATGTAAATGAGGTTTCTTTAGAAGTGTTATGTAATCGGGTAGAAGTAATACTTGTGCTAGCTGGAGATAGGAAAAAGATAGATTTGTTCTAGGAACAATGTTTAAGTATCCATCCGCATATCATTATTATATTTATTTATACGTGCCTTATTATGTGTTTAGAATGCATGTTTAAGGGTGTATGATGATGAGACCTTAACAAAGATAATTAATTGTTTGCCAATTACGCGAAAAAACCCTCAACATCATATTAAGCGTTTTTCCTTCCATTGAGTGATTCCTACTGAAGATCCAAGACTGTCACTGGTTTGTTGGCCAAAGTCAAGACCTTTGTCCGTCGCAGATGTGTTTGAATCATGAAGGCTTTGTTCCATATTGGTGTCTTGTCCAAGTTATGATTTGTTGGCCAAAGTCAAGATCAATGGGTTCCGCTTAACTGGGATCACTAAGTTTGTTGTGCCAAAGGCAATGCTTAGTTGATTCAGAGGAAAAAGGTTAGGCAATATATTGGATATATTGGCATATATAAAATACATGTTTCGGACTTGGATGTCCACCTACTGGATCTAGGAATTGGATGGGATCCAATTGATCTTAGAGTTCTACCTAGTTAATTATCATACAATTTGTTGGCCAAAGTCAAGATTGTGTGTTATTTAACGGGATCCTAGCCCACTAGGAAACAAGGTTTCCCGAGTACTCAACAGAGGGTTAGAGGCTCACCGAAAAATAGTGTGAGATAAGTATTAAATTTGTAATATTCGTTTAGTTATTTGCCATACGCGCTTATTTCAAATTTTTCGTCAAATAAATTAATTTATTAGTTGGACTAATATTTAATTGTTGTTTTAAATAAATAGTTGGACTGTATTCAAACTATTTCATTTATAGTTGATTATATAGTTGGATTATAGTAATCAATATATTTGAATTAACTATTTCAATTAATAGTTGATTTTATAATTGGATTATAGTAATCAATATAATTGAATTTAATCAATTAAATTATAGTTGATTATATAGTTAGAATATAGTAATCATTATAATCAATAGTACCTAAAATCGTTGATTAAATAGTTGGACTATTAGAATCAAGATAATTGAAAGATTAGTGTTTAAAACATAATCTTGGGTGAAAATGTATTTAAACGACTTTAATTTTCAAATGGGAATATAAATTTCAGGATAGTCATAGAAACTGAGAAGTTACTTTATTTGATATAGTGACGTCTCGAGCCTAAGCCCGGAGTTGAGGAAATAGTAGAGCATGATCTTTGGAAGATTCATGTGATGATAACTTAAGTGCTTAATCCATTAAGCTTGCTGCAAAGACTCCTTAATTTCTTATTCATAACTAAGGATTAGATCCTTATAGTATGATATTGAAATTGAAGGATCTTCATAGATTTATCCTTAGATCTTAGAAGAACAGATTGCAATAGTAAATTCTTGGAGAGTTAATGGCTATACTCAATGAGACAAAGCCAGAGTTTGCAATAAGGCAAGAAGCGCAAGGCGCGTCTTATTTCGACATTCTAGAAGGCCAAGGCTTGGCCAAAGGCTTCTGGGGTGTGGAAAATGGGCAAAGGCAAAATCATTATAATCTTCTGGGAAGATAAATGACATATCCCAAAATGTCTGCCTAAACTGTGGCAAACAGGGTCACTGGAAGCGTGACTGCCGTATGGACGAGGCAGACATGAAGGAAGAGAAGAAGGGCAAGGCTCCGGCTTCAAATATGTTTGTTATAAACATGTTCACTACTAGTATTAAAATTGGATTTTAGATACTAAAAGTGGTACATATATATGCATTGATGTGCAGAATCTGCTGACAACCAGGATACTGACTTCAGTTGAGATTTATCTGCGAATCGGAAACGGGACGAAAGTCGCTGTTTTAACCGTAGATACCTAAGTTTAGGAACTACCCTTGGGGTATGTACTTAAATTAGGAAACTGTTACAATGTAACCAGTTTGACTAGATACATTATCTCTATATCAGGGTTTAATCCGTTGCGGATATACCTTTATATTCTAGAACGCTAAAATATTTTATTTTATAAAGATGATATTGAGATAAACACATTAGATGTAAATAAAAGTATTTATATTTTGAATATAAATAAATCTCAAACGTATAACATGACAAACAAATAGCTCAAACTGAATTAATCAGTTGAGACTTATATGTGGCATTGTTATCTGGGACACAATTAAACAAGACTCGTATATCCACATTTTCGAAGAGTGGGTACTACGACAGATTTGATTCTATTCAAATAATGTATACGAATCTTGTTTAATAGGAAAAATGCCTATAACACCTTTTACTTGGTAAAAGTGTAAGTGCCACCGATCTGTTATCCCTCGTTCATAGTGACATAAGTGGGCCCATAGCTAGCTAGGCTAGAGGTGGATATGAATGTTTCGTGACCTTTACGGATGTGGCATCACGTTATGGTTATATGTTTCTTTTCAAACACAGATCAACTTTTGATGAAATCAAAGAGTTTCGACACGAAATAAACAAACAGATCGGCTAAAGTATAAAACCATCACGGTTAGACCATTTTGAAAATACTTAAGCAATAAGTTTCTCATATACTTGAAAGAGTATAGTATTCTTTCAATGAGGACTCCTACCGGAACACGTCAATTTGACGGTGTGTCCGAACAGATAAACCAAGTTTTGTTGGACATGATAAGGTTAATCATGAGTCGCTCTGAGCTACTATTTTCCTTCAACGGATACACATTAAACAGTGCAAAACTTATTTTGAATAAGGTTCCATAAAAATATGTTATACAGACTTCATATTAGATATGAACAGGAATGAAACTTGGTTTTCTCATTCCTAAAGATTTGGGAATGCTAGGCATATGTTTGGATGATATCAAACTAGAACCCAAATCGGATAAGTGCCTAAGTTGTGGGTTATCCTAGGGAAACCAAAGTATAGTACTTATATAACTCACAAGAGAACAATGTAATTGTTGCTCGCCATGCGGTTTTCTTGAGAGGAATACCGATATGCAGTGGTAAGTGGGAGGAAAGTAAAACTCGATGAAAATCAGAGTAATACTGTTGCAGACTCCAATACCTTAATGGAACACAAATAGTTCATCAAGGATGGAACTATACCAATAATCTTCGAATACACAAGAACCACGTAAGTCAGAGAGAGTCAGAAAATAACATGGGGTATGGGTTTCTGATCTCACCTCATAAAGATGTCAATCTTATTGAGGGACACGAACTGACTACGTATGAGGAAGTGATATAAGGTATCGACTCCATATTATGGTAAAATGCCATGTGTATAACTATGTTTAGATACTAGTTGAAGTACCGGAAGGCATTGTGCCTATTGGTACTATATAAGTCTTCAAGGAAGACATACATGGAAGGCAATATGCCAACATACTAAGCTAGGCTTGTAGCGAAAAGGTATCGTTATCAACATTGTGTCGATTACGACGAAACGTTTTAATCGTTGCCATTGATAAATCCATTTGGATAATGCTTGCTAATGCTGCATGTTTCATTTATGAAATATAGTAGCTCAATTCCAAAACCGCTTTCCTTAACGGAAACCTTTTGGAGGCTGTTTATAACATCCGGACGGTTTTGTCGTACCAAAATGAGCAAACAAGGTTTGCAAGTTAATTCGATCCATGGATGGATTGAAGCAAGCATTGAGTTCTTGGAACTATCGTTTGATGTAATCATAATGGTATATGATTTAATTCAAAACGAAAATGATTCTTGTGTATATAAGGAGGTTAGTGGGAGCGCACTGACAGTGAATGTCCTGTATAATAATGACATGTAATTTCTTGGAAATGATATTCCCATAACAATCGGTTAAAGCTTGGCTTTCATGAAAATTCTCCATAGAATTCTTGGGAGAAACAACCTTTATTCTAGGAATAAAGACCTAATGGGATAGATTTAAAGTTGTTGGCACTCTCCGAGAACTCGTACATTTAAATAAATGTACGCGACCTGGTGTCTCATATGCTTTGAGCATATGGAGTCACAATCAGGCCAATCCAAGTGATAGTCATTGGAATGATGTTAAGAACAAGAAGACAACTTGATTCTTAAGGAAGATGCTTTCTTATACTATGGAGAAGGATAACTTGAAGTGACTGGTTTCACCATTGCAAGTTTCTAAACCGAAAAAAATGACTATAAGTCGTAAGAACGGTACTATACTTTTGAATAACGGAACAATGAGCTGGAAATCATCCAAGCAAGATACTGTTACCGAATAAACAACAAGTGGATTATTGCTGCAGTTGAGGCAGCAATAGAAGCCTTCTGGAATGATAATAATCCTAATCAAATTAGGAATAGTTCTGTTTGTTGGAAAAAAATAACCAAGCCCCAAGATCAACAAGAACAAGCAAAATATATAAATACATGAATGAATAAATTGAAGTATGGCAGATCATACTCACAATACTTGAAAATGGATGCTTAGATGATGCGAAAACTCCTCCCTTGTGCAGTGAAGCTCTCGGCCAAGAAGAAAAGAGGGACTCCAAGTCGAGTTTGATCCTTCCAAGCTCAAGGATTAGCTTCCCATATCACCTATGTATGATCCCTTGAAGGTGCTAGCCTTTGTTGTGATTTTGAATGCACAACTTCTTCAAATCTTGCCACAAAAATTGAAGAAAGGAGAGCCAAAAACTGCTTGCAAGTTTCGGCAATGTGAGAGAGAAAAGTTGAATGATTTTTGTTACAAAAAATCAATTTATATTTATGCCATAATATTTATTAAATTAATAATAAACTTATGACACAAATCATGCAATGGCTTAGAGTGTCAAACACTCAATTTCCATGCAAAACCATTGAGTGCATTGTACACTATCTCCATGCAATGTATTAGAATTAAATATGCATAATATGACAGTGTCATGTGGGCCCCACACGTTTCCAAATGAAAGTGGGCCCACGTGCACTCACGCGTTCGGGTTCGATATTTCCGAAATACCGAAATTACGTCGCGACGTTAATTAAATCGAATTTAAATAAATAATTGCGCCTAGCGAAATTATTATTTACGTCGCTAACGAATTAATTCTAAATTAACTCGTTTGCCCGAATTAAAATCTAATTTTAATTTCGCGTCGATCGAATTTCGATTATTATATCGAATATAATAATTTTACGATTAATTCCAAATTAATCGTTCTCTCTCTATGTATAGTATTTATCTCAAGATAAATAAGTCTCTCCGTAATTAATCCACGATTAATCGAGTTTGAATCATACGTCATTGGTGAATCTTCGGGAAGCGACCCAAGAGATCTCTGGATATGTTGGCAGTAAATACGGCCGTCAGTTTATCTGAATACGTACGTACCAAGTACTACGTTTTTACCGATTTACAAGACAAGGTTAGCCTCTAGCAAAACGCCATGCCTACCCAATTCTCCAGAAATATTCTTATTGGAATATAAGATCTATAACAGGCGTAGTATACCGTAGTATAGTGTATATCGAACCAGTATCGGATGATCACATGTAAGGCCTGGGGCTGGAGATGTGTCTGCCCCGTACGATACACATATCGGACATCAAGCAACCAGTCTCTTTGAATCGGATAATCCTGACCTAGTCATATTATCCCGATGGTTGCAACCATTATAGAGTACTAGTTCTGTATCCCTCGCGATCATCATCTCCATATGTCTGAAGTGATACTTCCATCTTGACATCACACCCAATACACTACGATTCTCGATAAATCCAGAAGAGGTGTACACAGAACCCGTTAAAGCCCTGGACCACCAAAACTAAGTTTACCGATTGTCGTAAGTACTAGCGATGCAAGTCTCAGGTTAAGATCATATGCACCTACCCTGAAGCGGACTCCCATAGACACGCAGACATACTACCAATGGGATTCCGCGGGGTCTATCCAGAGCGAAGCTGTTTTCCGTACCATCGGTAAAACACAACCTCCTACCGCACTTGCATAAGTATCCTATACTTAAATATATGAGAACTATGCCGTTGTGCCCTCACCACATGCTCAAGTGCAGTACTAGTCTATTCCGCATTATCGATGTCCAATCTCGATAATACTACGACTAGGGATATTTAATGATTAAACCTTTATGGATGATACCGTCTCATATCATCACAATCCGGAACTAATCATAGGGACTCTTACCATTTATATCAAAGTAAATAAATTACAAAAACGTAAAGGCAATTTCATTACTACATAGTTTATTTTGTACAATAATACAATATCATTTACAAAATAGTGACGCTATGGGTCATAACTGTCTAACAATCTCCCACTTGGCCTATAGCCAGTCACTCAAGCATCTAATACCTGAACTATGTATGTGTCGCTCAAACTTTTCCCGAGGAATTATTTTCGTCAGCGGATCTGCAATGTGTCCTCTGATACGATCTTTTCGATCTTCACATCGCCACGATGTATGATCTCTCGAATCAGATGGAATCGTCGAAGAACATGTTTGGATCGTTGATGAGACCTTGGTTCCTTAGCCTGCGCTATGGCCCCGCTATTGTCACAATACAATAAAACGGGCTCAGCTGCTAATGGAACTACTCCTAATCCAACTAGGAATTTTCGGATCCAAACCGCTTCCTTTGCTGCTTCAGCTGCTGCAATGTACTCCGCTTCAGTTGTTGAATCGGCAACAGTATCTTGCTTGGAAGATTTCCAGCTCACTGCTCCGTTATTCAAGCAAAATATGTACCCGGTTTGCGACTTGAAGTTGTCTCTGTCGGTTTGGAAACTTGCATCGGTATACCCAGATACCTCAAGTTCTCCATCTCTATAGATTAAGAAAACATCCTTAGTTCTCTTAAGATACCTAAGGATACTCTTAACCGCCATCCAGTGATCCTTTCCTGGATCGGCCTGATATCGACTACACATGCTCAAAGCATAGGACACACAATGTCGTGTACATATCATGGCATACATGATCGATCCAACTGCCGAGGCGAACGGAGTCCGACTCATGTTGTCTCTCTCATCTGTGTTTTTAGGACACATGTCCCTAGATAGATAGACGCCATGTGATGTTGGCAACAGTCCCCTCTTGGACTGATCCATGTTGAATCTCTTCAACACTTTATCAATATATGTACTCTGGGAGAGTCCAAGTAGCCCTTCTGATCTATCCCGTAGATCTTTATTCCTAGAATAAAACTGCTTCTCCCAGATCTTTCATGGAGAATTCAATGAAAGCCAAGCTTTCCCGACGTTAACATGGGAATGTCATTGCCTATAAGCAATACATCGTCGACATAAAGGACAATAAAAGTCAGTGCACTCCCACTAACCTTCTTATATACACAAGGATCATCTACGTTTTGAATGAAATCATAGGCTTTTATGACCTCATCAAAACGTTGTTCCATGACCTCGATGCTTGCTTCAGTCCATAAATGGACCGATTTAACTACAAACCTGTTTGCAAGTCTTGGTGTGATAAAACCGTCAGGTTGTTGCATATAAACATCCTCCAACAGGTTTCCGTTAAGGAAAGCGGTTTTAAACGTCCTCTGCCATATTTCGTAATCGTAATATCAGTTATCGCAAGCATTATCCGAATGGATTTAATCATGGCAACTGGGTTTGAGAAAGTTTCGTCATAATCACTCCAAGTTGTTGACGATACCACCTTCACTACGAGCCTAGCTTTGTACGTTTGTACGTTGCCATCCATATCGGTCTTCATGGCCTCTTGCCAGAAAGTGGATTCGATACCTTGTATCGCTTCCTCATACGTAGCCGTTCAGTATCCTCAATAAGATTAATATCTACATGAGGTGAGATCAGAATCCATACCTCTAAGGTATTACCCTGACTCTCTCCGACCTACGTAGTCCTGTGTGAATTGAAGATTGTGGTTCAGTCTCATCCTGGATGGACTGTTCATGTTCCGTTCTCGATTCATTGCCAGGAACAGTATCACTACGACTTTCATCGAGTTCTACTTTCCTCCCTAAACACTGCATTTAGGAATTCCTTCTCAAGGAAAAACCGCATGTAGAGCAACAAATACTTTGTTCTCTTGTGGGTAATAGAAGTAATATCATTTGGTTTCCCTAGGATATCCAACAAATAGGCATTTATTCTGATTTGGGTTCAAGT
Source organism: Zanthoxylum bungeanum (assembly GCA_019454045.1). Taxonomy (NCBI): domain Eukaryota; kingdom Viridiplantae; phylum Streptophyta; class Magnoliopsida; order Sapindales; family Rutaceae; genus Zanthoxylum; species Zanthoxylum bungeanum. The sequence continues at coordinate 66,364 of SKCR01042615.1, forward strand.
TTGGTACCTTCCAAACGTTTGACGTATGCCCAGCAACCCAAATCTTCAGGAATGAGAAACCTGGTTTCTTTCCTGTCCATATCTCATACGGAGTCTGTTCAACAACTTTGACGGAACCCTATTCAAAATAAGAATTGCACTTTCTAATGCATGTCCCCAGAAGGATATAGGTAGCTCAGTGCGACTCATCATCGACCTTACCATGTCAAGCAAGGTACGGTTTCTTCTCCGTTCAGACACACCATTTAATTGTGGTGTTCCAGGAGGAGTCCATTGTGAAAGAATACCATATCTTTCAAGTAATCTTGAAACTCAATACTTAAGTATTCGCCACCACGGTCCGACCGTAATGTCTTAATACTCTTGCCTGTTTGTTTTTCAACTTCGCGTCGAAACTCTTTGAATTTCTCAAAGTTTCCGACTTGTGCATCATTAGATACACATAACCATAACGCGATGCATCATCTGTAAAGGTTACGAAGTATCGATTTCATCCTCTCTAGCCTGGCTAGACATGGGCCCACAAACGTCACTATGAACGAGGCTAACAACGTTCAGTGGCGCGTTCACCTTTACCACTAAAAGGTGATTTAGGTATTTTGCCTAATAAACAAGATTCGCAGACGTCATATGAATTTGGATCAAATCCGTCCAAGTACCCACTCTTCGAAAGTGTGGATATGCCGAGTCTTGTTGATTGTGTCCCAGACGACAATGCCACAAATAAGTTTCTTCCTTTGATTACTCATTTTGAGCCTTTTGTTTGTTATTTTACGTTTTGGAGATTTATTTATATTCAAATATAAAGACCATTATTTGCATCGGCAGTGCAAATTTCTTCTGCATCATCTTTATATAAATAAACACCTGGTGTTTTTAAATACAAAAGTGTACCCATACTGGGTTAACAAAGATACAGAAATAATATTCCTAGTTAAACTAGGAACAAAATAACAGTCATTTAGTTTAAGTACATGCCCCGAGGGCAGTTCCAAAACAAAAGTGCCTACGGCCAAAACAGCAACAGAAGTTCCATTTCCAACTCGTAGATCTACCTCTCCCGAAGCCAGTCTCCTGCTATCATGCAGATCCTGCACATCAGTACAAATATGAGAACCACAGCCAGAATCAAAAATCCAATTTTATTAAGACTAGAAGTAGTCATATTTATCTCAATAAAAACATACCTGAAGCCGGTGCCTTGCCCCCTGTATGTCCTCCTTGTGTCCCTTGTTCATGCGGCAGTCACGCTTCCAGTGACCTTTCTTGCCGCATTTCAGCAAACATCTTGAGACTTGTCCCTTGGCTTCCCAGAAGCCTTTGTTGACTTGGCCTTGCCTTTGTTTCTATGCTTTTTCTTCTTAACACACCCCCCAGTTGCCTTGAGCCCAGCTTCGGCGTTTGAGATGTTGATGCAAAGTGCGCCTCGCGCTTGTTGCCTTTCAGAGCTCTTTCTCTGAATCCTTGAGAATCGATAATAACTCTCCAGAGTATCATCCGAATTCATCAATTTGTAGTTGATGACAATCTGTTTCCAAGTATCGGGTAGTGACTGTAGAAGTACATCTATAGACAGCTCAGCCTCCAAGACTATACCCATATTAGCCAATTCATCAATATCGGCTATCATTTGAGTCCCATGGACCTCAACAGAACTACCATCAGTCATACGGGAGCGAAAGATTTTCTTCACTAACTCGTACCTCCTCGCCATCCGCTTATTAGTGCGGTGAAGATCTTGCAATCTTGCCATCATATTATAAGGATCCAAGTCCCTATTCTGGCGGCGAAAGTGTTGAGTCATTGAAGCAAGCATGATCGACTGAGTCGTGTCACAATCATCACTGTGAGTTTTCCATAACTCCAGCTCAAGTGGCTCAGTGGGCTTAGGCCCGAGAGTTTTTGTATCGTATACAGTATCCTCTCCTCGCCCAAGGACTATCCTTAGGTTCATTTCCCAGTCGGCGAAGTTGGTGCCCTTGAACACATTATCACCCATGATTATGTCACAGACATTTCCTTTGTTTGCCATCTTAACTACGATAATCTAATTATCTAGTTAACGATATGTGGGTACAGTCAAAACTGTTACATAAAAAAATAACATTGTATTAGTCCAACTAATGTGTAAATATTGACGAAATAAGTTGTGTAAGCGCGTAAAGCTAAGTATCTGAACGATAATTGCAAATTCAATACTAGCCTCCACTACTTTCTACAAGTCTCTAACCCTCTGTTGAGTACTCGGGAAATCCAATTTCCTAGTGGGCTAGGATCCCGTTAAATAACACACAACCTTGACTTTGGCCAACAAATTGTATGATATTTAACTAGGTAGATCTCGAAGATCAATTGGATCCCATCCAATTCCTAGATCCGGTAGGTGGACATCTAAGTCCGAAACATATACATATGTCAATGCATCCAATACATTTTCCTAACCATTTCCTCTGAATCAACTAAGCCTTGGCTTTGGCACAACAAACCTAATGATTCCAGTTAAGCGGGACCCATTGACGAGGAAAGTTTCGTAATCAATGTCGATGGACAAGAAGTGATCTTGACTTTGGCCAACAAATCACAACTTGGACAGGACACCGATGTGGAACAAAACTCTCATGATTCAAACACATCCTCAATTGACAAAGGTCTTGACTTTGGCCAACAGACCAATGCCAATTTCGGATCTTGAGAAAGAATCATTCAACGGAAGGAAAATCGCTTAATATTGTTTGAGGGATTTTTCGCGTAATTGGCAACCAATTAATTTATCTTTCTTAGGTCTCATCATCATACACCCTTAAGCATGCTTCTAAAACATCATAAAGCGCGTAAAGCTAAGGTAATAGCGATATACGGATGGATATGAACAACAACTTGTTCCTAGAACAAATCACTCACGTCTCCTCCTCTCCCCGCTAGCACTATTCTACTCTTACCCAATTACATAATACAATAAGAGAAACCTCATTTACATTGAGGGGAATTAGGTGAGAAGAGAATACAAAGAGACAATAAGAGAAAGGCTGGACACGCAGGTCCAATTTATAAATTCTAAATTTACAATATTTCTAAAATTACCCTTCCCTTCTAATATCCATCCGATATACACTATTCATACATCACATCCACATTCATTCATTCAAGGCATGTTATACAACCAATCAAATCCATTAATTAGTCTTGTTAGGTGACAATACAATGTTCAAACAATTGTTTGCATTTGCGCGAGTCCAACTCAATTTGAGAATAAATACTTATAGTATGAATTCACGAATTATATCGAACTACTCGTTAAATCCAATTTAAGTCGTATTCAATACTAATCCTATTATTTAATTATAAATTAAATATTTACACTTTTATTGTGCTTTTATAACTTAGATTCCAAATCTAATACATCGGGTCTCAAAGCCCAACTAACATCTAATGTCCGTTTAATTAAAGTCAGATGGGCTTTCAATTGATTTCTTTAGGCTTGGGTTTTGGTCAATGTATGGGTCAAACCAATTACCAAGCCCAATAAGGAATCAACCCTCATATGCCATAAAATCAATATCAAGCCCATAAGGCCCCATTAAACATAAAAGCCCATTTATTACATTTGGGCTTAAATGGTGTGATTTAGGCCCATTTTGGATCCAATCCAAATGGTCCAAATCTACTTGGCCCAACCAAGCCCATTATGTCCAAATATAATAGTTTTAGGCCCAATTCAAAATTAAGCCCAACTAACCAAATTTTAAAAATTCCAAATTTTATAACTTAATTAATTAAAGTGTATTATCATGATTAATCCTTTAAATCAATATTCCCAAAATATCAAATTAATCCATTAATCATATTTTTATCTTAAATATATGTCCAACATTATTTAATCAAAAAATCAAGTCCCTAATCCTCCATCAAGCATTCGGCCAAGGTGATTAAAATGGTTCCGATTTCGTTTTCAATCCAATCGAGTTACAAATCATCATTCCATATTGTTTCAAGTCATCATTAATGTCTTAAAATAAAAAATCATCTAGTCCATATGCTTGCATGTATTCGGCCAAGCCTCATTTGGGTTGGAAAAATTAATCCAATTTATTTTCCATGAAATTGATGATGTATAATCTAAATAACATACATCTAAGCATATTTAATCAAGCAAACTCATCAAATCATGCTTCATACAATTTTCCCCAAATAACATCCTAATATATTGCATGCTCTTTAAGCTCAATGATACCATTGTTGGAAAAAAATAACCAAGCCCCAAGATCAACAAAACAAGAAAATATATAAATACAAATGAGAATAAATTGAAGTATGGCGGAATCTACTCACAATACTTGAAAATGGATGCTTAGATGATGCGAAAACTCCTCCCTTGTGCAGTGAAGCTCTCGGCCAAGAAGAAAAGAGGGACTCCAAGTCGAGTTTGATCCTTCCAAGCTCAAAGATTAGCTTCCTATCACTATGTATGATCCCTTGAAGGTGCTAGCCTTTGTTGTGATTTTGAATGCACAACTTCTTCAAATCTTGCCACAAAAATTGAATAAAGGAGAGCCAAAACTGCTTGCAAGTTTCGGCAATGTGAGAGAGAAAAGTTGAATGATTTTTGTTACAAAAAATCAATTTATTTATGCCATAATATTTATTAAATTAATAATAAACTTATGACACAAATCATGCAATGGCTTAGAGTGTCAAACACTCAATTTCCATGCAAAACCATTGAGTGCATTGTACACTATCTCCATGCAATGCATTAGAATTAAATAATGCATAATATGACATGTGTCATGCGGGCCCCACACGTTTCCAAATGAAAGTGGGCCCACGTGCACTCACGCGTTCGGGTTCGATATTTCCGAAATACCGAACTTACGTCGCGATGTTAATTAAATCGAATTTAAATAAATAATTGCGCCTAGCGAAATTATTATTTACGTCGCTAACGAATTAATTCTAATTAACTATCGTTTGCCCGAATTAAAATCTAATTTTAATTTCGCGTCGAAATCGAATTTCGATTATTATATCGAATATAATAATTTTACGATTAATTCCAAATTAATCGTTCTCTCTCTATGTATAGTACTTTATCCAAGATAAAGTCTCTCCGTAATTAATCCAAGATTAATCGAGTTTGAATCATACGTCATTGGTGAATCTTCGTGAAGCGACCCAAGAGATCTCTGGATATGTTGGCAGTAAATACGGCCGTCAGTTATCTGAATACGTACGTACCAAGTACTACGTTTTAACCGATTTACAAGACAAGGTTAGCCTCTAGCAAAACGCCATGCCTACCCAATTCTCCAGAAATATTCTTATTGGAATATAAGATCTATAACAGGCGTAGTATACCGTAGTATAGTGTATATCGAACCAGTATCGGATGATCACATGTAAGGCCTGGGGCTGGAGATGTGTCTGCCCCGTACGATACACATATCGGACATCAAGCAACCAGTCTCTTTGAATCGGATAATCCTGACCTAGTCATATTATCCCGATGGTTGCAACCATTATAGAGTACTAGTTCTGTATCCCTCGCGATCATCATCTCCATATGTCTGAAGTGATACTTCCATCTTGACATCACACCCAATACACTACGATTCTCGATAAATCCAGAAGAGGTGTACACAGAACCCGTTAAAGCCCTGGACCACCAAAACTAAAGTTTACCGATTGTCGTAAGTACTAGCGATGCAAGTCTCAGGTTAAGATCATATGCACCTACCCTGAAGCGGACTCCCATAGACACGCAGACATACTACCAGGGGATTCCACGGGGTCTATCCAGAGCGAAGCTGTTTTCCGTACCATCGGTAAAACACAACCTCCTACCGCACTTGCATAAGTATCCTATACTTAAATATATGAGAACTATGCCGTTGTGCCCTCACAACATGCACAAGTGCAGTACTAGTCTATTCCGCATTATCGATGTCCAATCTCGATAATACTACGACTAGGGATATTTAATGATTAAACCTTTATGGATTGATACCGTCTCATATCATCACAATCCGGAACTAATCATAGGGACTCTTACCATTTATATCAAAGTAAATAAATTACAAAATGGTAAAAGGCAATTTCATTACTACATAGTTAATTTTGTACAATAATACAATATCATTTACAAAATAGTGACGCTATGGGTCATAACTGTCTAACACTGTTAGCAGCTGAGCTATGCTTCATCACAAGCTAAAGAATTAATGGTCTCATCAACAATCCAAATATATACTTCAAATATTCATCTGATTCGTTCGGATCATACATCATGGCGATGTGATGATCGAATAAATCGCATCAGATGATAGTCATGCAAATCCGCTGATGAAAGCATTTTCTCAGCAGAAATTTGAGCAAACCGTACAGAGTTCGGGTGTAGGACACTTGAGTGATTGGCTATAGGCCAAGTGGGAGATTGTTGGATAGTTATGGCCCATAGCATCACTATTTGTATAGATCATGTTGTTGTTGTACAAATTAACTATGTGACAAATGAAATTGCTCTTTTATCATTTGTAATTAGATTACCAAGATACATAAATGATGAAAGGTCCATATGATTAGTTCCGGATTGATAAGATATGAGACAGTATCAATCCATGAAGGTTTAATCATTAAATATCCCTAGTCGTAGTATTATCGAGACTGGAGATCGATAATGCGGAATAGACTAGTATTGCACTTGTGCGTGTTGTGGGAGCATAACGGCATAGTTCTCATATATTTGGGTATATGATAATCATGCAAGTGTAATATGAGGTTGTGTTTACCGATGGTACAGAAACAGCTTCGCTCTGGATAGACCCCTCAGAATTCCATTGGTAGTATGACTATGTGTCTATGGAAGTCCGAATCAGGGTAGGTGTATTTGGTCCTAACCTAAGACTTACACCGCTAGTACTTGCGACAATCAATACACTTTGGTTTTGGTCATCCATGGCTTTAACAGGTTCTGTGTATGCCTCTTCTGGGTATATTGAGAATTATAGTGTATTGGGTGTGATGTCGAGATGGACGTATCACTCCAGTCATAGTGGAGATGATGATCATGTAGGATACGTAACTGGTTCTCTTATGTACTACAGTCATCGGGATAATATGACTAGGTCATGATTATCCGATTATAGAGACTAGTTACCAGAGATCCGATATGTGCTTCGTATGGGGAAGACATAATTCCAGCCCCAGGCCTTGCACGTGACATCCGATACTGGATCGAAATACGCAATATTTCGTATACTACGCCTGATATAGATCACATATTCCAGTAAGAATATTTCTGGAGAATTGGGTAGGCACGGTGCTTTGCGAGAAGCCAACCATGTCTTGTAAACCGGTAAAAACGTAGTACTAGGTACTTACGTGTTCGGATAGTCCGACGACCATATTTACTGCCAACATATCCGGGGATCTCATGGGTCGCTTCCCGAAGATTCACTGATGACGTATGACTCGCACTTTATTAATCTGGGATTAATTAACTAGAGAGATAAAATTAATATGGGATTAATTACAGAGATATTTTATCTGGAATAAAATATTAATTAAAGAGAGAGAACGATTAATTTGGAATTAATCGATAAAGTAATATATTCGATATATTATACAAAATTGGATTTCGACGCGAAATTAAATTTAGAATTTAATACGGGCGAATGAGTTAATTTAGAATTAATTCGTTAGCGACGTGAATACTAATTTTGCTAGGCATAATTATTTAATTACGTCGCAACGGAAAATTCATTAATTTGGAATTAGCGAACCCGAGCTTGGGAGTGTTTGCGGGTGCACTCGTATTTCGATTTAAGTGCGTCCCACAAGTCACATCAAGCGTCAAATCACTAGTCAATTGATTGATGTGATGTCTAGTAACTTTGAGTGATTGACAACATGTCACTATTGATTGATGGTAGTAGTTGGAAGGCATTAATTATTTTTTGCCTTTGTTTTTTTTTGAAAATGAAAAATAGTATATGTTTAATTGATTTTGGAAATCAATTAACTAATACACAACACATTTTCTCTCCTCTCTCATCTTCCCTCTCACGCCCAAGGGGCTGTTTTCTTCTTCATTTTTTCTGCCATTGCCGAGACATGAAGAAAAAGCAAAGGAAATTTTTTGGTAAAATTTCAAGAGTGCTAGTACACATCCGGAGTCTTGCGAAGGTGATAGGGAAACCGACTTATGAGCATGGAATCACAACACAAAGCTTGGAGCTTGGAGGACCACAATGACCGAAATGGAGGCCAAAAATCTGACATTGCCGTGAGCTCATTGGATGACAAGCTTGAAGTTTTTGTTGTTCCTCCCGTCGCAAAAGCCGATCGTTGTAAGTATGATTCCGCCATGCTTTTATGAGTATTCACATATATGTTTCATTGCTTGAAATCGATCTCGGGACCTTAGAGAAACCCAACACAGCCTTTCACCTCCATATCTCTTAGTATTTCTCTTCTCACCAATTCGCCTCAATGCAAATGAGGTTTCTTTATGTATTATGTAATTGGGTAGAAGAATGTAAAATGATAGCGGGAGAGAGGAAAAATAGAGATTTGTTCTAAGAAAAAATAATATTATATATCCATCCGCATATCATTATTAAATTTTATCGTGCCTTATTATGCTTTTAGAATGCATATTTAAGGGTGTATGATAGACCTAATCAAAGATAATAAATTAGTTGCCAATTTACGCGAAAAAACCCTCACTTTAAAATTAAGCGTTTTCCTTCCATTGAGTGGTTCTTTCTCAAGATCCAAGATTGTCATTGGTTTATTGGCCAAAGTCAAGATCATTGTCCATCGCGGATGTGTTTGAACCACGAAAGCTTTGTTATATATCACATGTCTTGGGCAGTTGTGATTTGTTGGCCAAAGTCAAGGTCACTTCTGTACATCGACATGGATAACAAAGCTTTCCCACTATCAATGGGTCATGCTTAACTGGAATCATTAAGCTTGTTGAGCCAAAGCCAAGGCTTAGTTGATTCAAAGGAAAAGGTTAGGAAATATATTGGATATATGTTTTGGACTTGGATGTCCACCTACCGGATCTAGGAATTGGATGAGATCCAATTGATCTTAGAGATCTACCTAGTTAAGTTTCATACAGCTTGTTGGCAAAAGTCAAGGTTGTGTGTTATTTCACGGGATCCTAGCCCACTAGGAAACTAGGTTTCCCGAGTACTCCACATAGGGTTAGAGGCTCACCGAAAAATAGTGGGAGGCTAGTATTAATTTTGCAATTTCGTTTAATACCTGCTAATATGCGCTCTTTATTTTATTTATCATCGTTATAAATATATTAGTTGGACTAATATTGTTTTATCGCTTTCTTTGAATAGTTAGACTTTACAAGACACTACTCCACTTGTAGTTGGTTATATTGTTGGACTATAGTAACTATTAAATTTTGAGTGTACTTGAAATCATTGATTAGATAGTTAGACTATTGCAATCGAGATGGCTGGAAAGATTAGTGTTAGGGACATCGTTATGGGCAATAATGTCTTTAACGACTCCAATTTTCCAGATTGGGAGATGAATCTCAGGATTGTCCTGGGAGCCGAGAAGTTACTCTATGTCATAGAGAGACCTAAGGGTGAGCAACAGTTCTAGATCTACCCGGAACCGGTTGGAACCAAACCGGTTTTCCAGGTTTGAAACCGGAACCGGTTGTAATCGGGTAGGTTATGGTTCCAAAATGATCGGAACTGGACCATGGAATCGATTTTTGGAATAGAATATAGAATCGGTTTCACTACTATTTGAGTGGTAGCTCCATTCAAAACATTTGAACCTCTGTGTGCTTGCTTTTGTCTGCTATTTGGTATTTGTTCATCATGTTAATGGTCTCTTTGATTCCACAATACTAGAATTTGGTTGAGGAGAATGACAAAAAAGTGAAGGAACTGGAGGAAAATATAGTTGCTATTTCTTTTACTGCTGTTTCGGAATGTTGGTCTGCAGACGCATCAATTGTCATTGAAACTTGCTTTGCAAAAATCTCAAAATGCAGAACTTAGAAATGAATTTTAAGGTTAGTGGTACAAATTTTTTGTTGTAATATATCATCCATTTGATCCATTTTGATCATTTTTATGCTATTTCTTGCAGGACTCTACAAACTGATGGATGAGCTGACAGATGATGTAGAGAGATTAAATGAAACGGTATCATTCTTCACATTGATTGTCCATTTATTTTTTAATTTACTTTGATTAAAATTTAAATATAGCATACCCAAGGTTTCACAACTAGGCAACTCAATGCACTGATAACTTGCCTAATTGTAAATGAAAATAGAAAGGGTAATGAGGCTGACGAGCATTAAAAGTTTAAAACTTCATTTTCTTCGTTCTTGAGCTTCCACACTCCGATTTGGACCCCGTTTTTTCCTACAAACTCGTATTGGAATGTAGTTTTCATTAAAATATTTTAAAATAGGGTAATTCGGAATCGGATCGGAGCTAGACCGGAACCAGATTGGAACCGAATAATAGGGTACCCTGTTTAATTGGGTAGGTTCCGGTTCCACTTAATGCGGAACCAAATTTTTCCGGGTAGGTTCCGGTTCCATGCGGAACCGGAACCGGAACCGAAATCGGTTTTGCTCACCCCTAGAGAGACCTCTCGGGCCTGAGCCCGGACTAGAGTGACCAGTTGATCATAGGGTTTAGAAGACTCATCGAGATGATAAATTTACCGCTCAATCTGTCATGCTTGCCACAATGACACCTCAGTTTCATCGTCAGAACAAAGGATTGGATCCTTATAGTATGATGTTGAAGTTGAAGGATCTTCAGAGATCTAACTTTAGATCTAAGAAGTACGAATTCCAAAAGAAGCTCTTTCGCTCACGTATGTCAGAGGGTACATCTGTCGAGCACTATGTGTCGCAGATGATTGCTGATATCGAATAGCTAGGTGAGCCGGGCATAACCTTCAAGGCCAAGACTTCCTTAGATTTGATCTTACAGTCTCTGGCCGACTGTTGGGGCGGGTTCGCCATGACCTATAACATGATGAACCAAGAAAAGACTATTGGAGAGTTGATGGCGATGCTGAAAGAAGCAGAGCCAGAGCTTCTGAAGGGCAAGAAGCACGAGGTGCATATTACTTCGACATCCTAGACAGCCAAGGCTTGGCCGAAGGCTTCTGGGGTGTGAAGAAGAAAAAGAAGAAGGGCAAGGTTAAATCATTAAAGTCTTCTGGGAAGACTAAGGACATATCCTAAGACGTCTGCCTACATTATGTCAAACGGGATCACTGGAAGCGTGACTGCCGTGAGTACAAGGCAGAGTTGAAGGAAGTGAAGACGGGTAAGACTCCGGCTTCAGGTATGTTTGCTATAAACATGTCCACTACTGGTTTTAAAATTGTATTTTTGATTCTGGATGTGGTACTCACATATGTACTGGTGTACAGGATCTGCTAATTAGCATGATACTGGCTTCAGATGAGATTGAATTAAGAGTCGGAAACGGGATGATAGTCGATGTTTTGGCCGTTGGGACCTATGTTTTGAACCTGTCCTTGAGGAATGTAATTACATTAGGTGAATGTTATTTTGTAACTAGTTTGACTAGGAACATCATCTCTATATCTTGTTTAACCCGATGTGGGTATACCTTTGTATTCAGGAACATTGGGTGTTTTGTATATAACTATGACATTTTGATATGTACAACAGATGTTAATAATAGTCTTTATATTTTGAATATAAATGAATCTCAAACATATAACATGACAAACAAAAGGCTCAAATTGAGTAAAACAGATGAAACCTATCTGTGGCATTGTCGTTTGGGACACATTGAAAAGCCTCGTATATCCACACTTTCGAAGAGTGGATACTTGGATAGATTTGATCCTAATTCATATGATGTCTGCGTATCTTATTTATTAGGTAAAATGCCTAAAACACCTTTTAGTGGTCAAGGTGTACCTGCCACCGAACTGTTAGCCCTCGATCATAGTGACGTATGTGAGCCCATGTCTAGCCAGGCTAGATGTGGATATGAATACTTTGTAACCTTTACGGATGATGCATCATGTTATGGTTATGTGTATCTTATGAGACACAAGTCGGAAACTTTTGAGAAATTCAAAGAGTTTCGACACGAAGTAGAAAAACAGACCGATAAAAGTATTAAAACATTACGGTCGGACCATGGTGGAGAATACTTGAGCAATGAGTTTCTCGATTACTTGAAAGAATATGGTATTCTTTCATAGTGGACTCCTCCCGGAACACCTCAATTGAACGGTGTGTCCGAACGGAGAAACCGAACTTTGTTGGACATGGTAAGGTCAATGATGAGTCGCACTGAGCTACCAATTTCCTTCTTGGGATACGTATTGAACAGTGCAATACTTATTTTGAATAAGGTTCCATCAAAGTCTGTTGGACAGACTCCATATGAAATATGGACAGGAAAGAAACCAGGTTTCTCATTCCTGAAGATTTGGGGATGCTGGGCATATGTTAAACGTTTGGATGGTACCAAATTAGAACCCAAATCGGATAAGTGCCTATTTGTAGGTTATCCTAGGGAAACCAAATGATATTACTTCTACAAGCCACAAGAGAATAAGGTATTTTGTTGCTCTTCATGCAGTTTTCCTCGAAAATGGAATTAATAGATGCAGTGATAAGTGGGAGGAAAGTAGAACTCGATGAAAATCGGAGTGGTACTGTTCCTAGCACCGACCCCCTCACGGAACACCAAAAGTCCATCAGGGATGAGACTGCTCCACAATCTTCTAATACACAAGAACCGCATAGGTCAGAAAGAGTCAGAAAATAACTTAAGAGGTGTGGGTTTCTAATCTCACCTCATGTAGATATTAATCTTATTGAGGAAGATGAACCGGCTACGTATGAGGAAGCGATACAAGGTATCGAATCCGTTTTATGGCAAGAGGCCATGAAGTCCGAAATAGATTCCATTTATACCAACCAAGTTTGGACACTGGTTGATGTACCAGATGTATAGTGTCTATTGGTAGTAAATGGGTCTTCAAAAGAAGACAGACATGGATGGCAACATATAAACGTACAAAGCTAGGCTTGTAGCGAAGGGTATCGTCAACGATATGGTGTCAATTACGACAAAACTTTTTCACCTATTGCCATGATTAAATCCATTCGAATAATGCTTGCTATTGCTGCATATTTCAATGATGAAATATGGCAGTTGGACGTCAAAACCTTTTTCCTTAACGGAAAACTTTTGGAGGATGTTTATATGCAACAGCCTGACGTTTTGTCGTGCCAAAACATGTAAACAAGGTTTGCAAGTTAAATCGATCCATTTATGGATTGAAGCAAGCATCACGTTCTTGGAACCAATGTTTTGATGAGATCATAAAAGAATATGGTTTTCTGTCAAAACAGTGATGATTCTTGTATATATATGAAGGTTAGTGGGAGCACACTGACATTCATTGCCCTATATGTTGATGATGCATTGGTTTTTAGCAAAGACATTCCCAAATACGATCGGTGAAAGCTTGGCTTTCATTAAAATTCTCCATGAAAGACTTGGTAGAGGCAACCTTTATTCTAGGAATAAGGATCTATTAGGATAGATCTAAAAGTTGTTGGCACTCTCCGAGAACTCGTAGATTAATAAACATGTACGCGACCTGGTGTCTCATATGCTTTGAGCACTGCAGTCACTATCAGACCGATCAAGGTGATGGTCACTGGATTAATGTTAAGAACATTCTTAAGTATCTAAGACGAACTAAGGATGCCTTCTTAGTCTATGGAGATTGAAAACATGAGGTGACTGGGTTCATCGATGCAAGTTTCCAAACCTATAAAGACGACTGTATGTTGATGAGTGGTAAATCTATCACTATTTCCCACTCATTTAACCTAATATTTTGTATAGTTTCTTGAGTTTTGTGAACGTTTTGATGTATTTGTGTGTTATTTTGCAGATAAATAAAGTTTGGAAAGCATTGGAGGCACTATGGGCAAAAACGGACAAAAATGCGTCAACAGGGATATTTTGGTCTTTATTGCGTCGAGACGTCTAAAATGCGCCGAACAGTGCTAACGTGCGCCGGGTTCACAAATCAGAATTTGAGAAAAGTTTGACTTTGCTAAAATGCGCCGTGCCACGTGTCACCATCACAGCCTGATCTGCTAACATGCGCCGTGCCACGTGTCAGCATCCTACGGTGCCGACAGTCGCCATCGCCACGTGTGCCACGTGTCATCCCAGGTCATTTCCATGTCATCAGCCACGTCAGTAAGTCAACAAGTCAACATTGCCACCACATTCCACCTCACTGCCACATCATCATCCACAGCCAATCAGGAGTGACACGTGTCGCAATCTACGGTGCCGACAGTCTCTTTCCCACGTGTCAGCATCAATAATTGAGTATCTAATCCTTATCTGACACGTGGCGGATAAGAATCTCAACGACCAATCAGAAGCCGCCACGTGTCATAATAATTGAAGCCCAACTACTGCGCCACGTGTCACCTTATCAGCTTATCCAGAATCTTCAAACCGGCGAACCAGAGCGTGCCACGTCGACAAAGCTGGCGTAGCGACGCTGAGGACCCTGGCAAATTGAGCTCGAGATTTCAGAATTGAATGTACCACTCTCTCTCTTCTATTCTATCTAAAGAGAGAGTTTCTCTCTCTAGATTCTTTAGTTTTTAGTTTTTTTAGTTTTTTTTTAATTTTAGTTTTGTAAATAATTAATTATGTTTTTTGATAATAGTAATTAATTTTTTACATTTTACTTTTTAAAGTTTTTACTATTTACCATGAGGAGGTAACTTCTCCCAGCTATAGTGAAAGGTAATTCTTTTACTGTTACTATTTAGATTAATCTCCCTTAAAAATAATATATTCACTATTTTAAATATTGACTTAAAAAGGATACCGCCAGATTGGTCGGTTGGTAATTCATTTTAATCTGGTTAAAACCTGACTAATAAAGGATACCGCCAGATGGTCGGTTGGTAATTTAATTTTGGTTCCGCCTTTATGGCTGGTTGGACTTAATTTGACTAATCAGGTTACCGCCTATATGGCTGGTTGGAAAAAGAATCACAAGTCTATATATTATTTTATGGGAGATATCTAAATTAGTAGTAGTAAAGTAATTCCTTTTACCTTAGCATTTTATTTTATTTTACTTTTCAGTTTTTACTTTATGTCTTTTACTTTCAGTATTTTTACTTTATGTCTTTTACTTTTAAGTTGTTACTAGCCCTAGTCATGTGTTAGTTTATCTGGTTGTGATGAATTCTAATATCACTGGTTTATAAGGGGTTATTTTATATTTGGGTAATTTAAAGGTTACTTATTAGGTCTTAAGCTTAATGCTTCTTGTTGTCTGATCACCAATAAGATTGATGTGGTAAATCTAAAATGAACTAGACATAGGGATTTTAGGTTTCAGCCTTAGACTTAATAGCCCACGATCTTCCTTGAGGATAGATAACCCTTTAATAGATTTCCTTACAGGATAAGAATATACCTGTCGGGCGGGGGTAGCCATAATTGGAACTTAAACTTAATGAATCCAGATAATTTGGTTGACATAGACATATGGTTCAATTGGGTTAAACTGGGTATTTGTGTCTGACCATCGGAAGAGGCTTTTACATAATTTAGTGTTCCAGGTTTAGTAAACTGATTTATTACACAAAATAAAATAACCACTTCATCTTTTAAAAGATATTAGAAGGATTCACAACCCTAGATCTTTTTGTCTTTTGTATTTTCCTTAGTATTTTCTTTTGTCTTTTTATTTATTTATTTATTTTGCAAAACCACTTTCAACCAATCAAACAATCATTCTCTTCTCCATCTAATTAGATATTTGTAAATAAATAGTATCAATAATTAATAACAATAGTAGGAATTAAGTCATCGTGGGATCGATATTTTTATACTACTTGAACGATACGTGCGCTTGCGTTATACGTGTGTGTTTACGCTACGATCAAGTTTTTGGCACCGTTGCCGGGGATTTATTTATCTTTTACTATTAGTTTAGGGGTTAGATACCTTTACTTGTATCTAATTTTTTTTACTTATTGTCGTTGTTTTCTGTGTTTTCAGGTTTTCAGAAACTACATGAGACGAACCAGAAGCTTTGAACTCCGACCGCTTGACCCAGAAATTGAAAGAACCATCAGACAGTTGAGAAGGGAAAGGCGAGAAGGCCAAGAAGCTTTAGTCAACATGGAACCTGAACCTTTGAAGGTTGCACCACCAATTCCCATTCGAGACAGAACCATTCTGGTGGTTGACAGACTCATTTCATGTATTGTACTTCCCCCTTACCAGCAAATGCGTGTGACATCAAAACATGCATTCAGATGATTCAGTAGTCAGTTCAATTCGGGGGAATGCAACTGAAGATCCTAATTCCCACATCAGCAACTTCCTGGAAGTTTGCGGCACTTTCAATTACAACCGAGAAGCTGAAGAAGCAATGAGACTGCGTGTTTTTCCATACTCCTTGAAGGACAGAGCTAAAGCTTGGCTACATTCACTACCAGCAGGTTCTATCACAACTTGGAACACTTTAGCCACCAAATTTCTTGCAAAGTACTTTCCACCAGCCAGAACGGAAACCTGAGGAATGACATCACATCCTTTGTACAACAAGATTCAGAATCCTCTGCGAAGCTTGGGAAATGTATAAAAATTTACTCCGGAAATGTCCTCACCATGAGATTCCAAAATGGCTTCAAGTCCAAACATTCTATAATGGGCTTTCTGGAATAATGAGAACCACAATCGATGTGCTGCTGGAGGAGCCTGATGGAAAAAGGAGAAGATCAAGCCTGGGACCTAATCGAAGAAATGGCCAACAACAATTCCTTGTGGCCAACAGAAAGGAGCATGATCCAAAGAATTGCAGGAATTTATGAAGTTGGAGCAAACACAGCAGTGAATACCAGCTGGATCAGAAATGCAAATGTCTAGAAACACTTAGCACGCAAGTTGTGAACATCGCTGGATCCACAAGTTCACCATATGGACGAGCATCAGAACCAAACCAACATGAAGAGACGGTGAATTATGTCAGCAATTTCAACAGACAATGGAACAATCCATATTCCAACACCTACAATCTAGGGTGGAGGAATCATCCCAATTTTTCATGGAGCAAAAATTCAGGCCAACAGCAGAACTATCCACCACCTGAATTCCAGCAACAGAACAAAAGCCAGGAGCAGGCAAATGAACCAGGAATAACAGAAGTGTTGACCCACTTGAAAAAGATAGAAGCAAAACACGACTCTCAAGCAGTAAGATATGTTGCTATGTTTCAATCCCAAGCAGCATTAATTCAAAGTCAATCTGCTTCTATTAAAGCACTGGAGAATCAAATTGGATAACTGGCAAATGCTCAGAGTTACAGACCGCCAGGTACCCTTCCTAGCAACACAGAGCCAAATCCAAGAAACATTGGGAAGGAGCAATGTCATGCCATCATGTTAAAAAGCGGTACTGAAATCAACAAAGATGTTGGAGCCAAAACAACTGCTGAGGAAGTTCCAAAAGAAGCAAAGCAACAGATGGAGGAAAAAGAAGCAAAGGAAAAAGAACATATCACTCCACCTCCACCTTTTCCTCAACGTCTTCAGAAGAACAAATTGGACAAGCAATTTTCCCGGTTCCTGGAGATCTTCAAAAAGCTGCATATCAACATTCCATTTGCAGAAGCGTTGGAACAAATGCCCACCTATGCCAAATTCATGAAAAATATTCTTTCACGAAAACGGAGATTGGGAGATTACGAGACAGTAGCATTAACAGAAGAATGCAGTGCCATCATTCAGAGGAAACTTCCCCCGAAGTTGAAAGATCCTGGCAGTTTCACTGTTCCTTGCGTCATAGGAGAACATAACTTTGGTAAGGCTTTGTGTGATTTAGGTGCGAGTGTTAACTTGATGCCTTTTTCTATTTTCAGGAAATCATATTGAAGAAACAATGCCAACTTCAGTCTCACTGCAACTTGCCGATAGAACGCTCGTATTTCCGAGAGGTGTAGTTGAGGATGTGCTGGTCAAGGTTGACAAATTCATTTTCCCAGCAGATTTTATTGTCATTGATATGGAGGAAGACGCAGACGTGCCAATCATCCTCAGGAGACCATTCTTGGCTACATGTCGAACCATTATTGATGTACAAAAAGGAGAATTAACCATGAGGGTACAAGACCAAGAAGTAACATTCAATGTTTTCAAGGCCATGAATTTCCCAAATGATGAAAAGAAGGAGGAATGTTTCAGACTTGATGTGATACATAGTACCGTTCAGAACTCTGATGAAAGACAAAGTTCTACTGACAAACTTAAAACATGTCAATTGCCTGTGAAGCCTAAAGATAAAGCATATTTTGTACTGAAGGAGCCAATTCTTGCACTACAAGCAACAGAAGAGAAAAATTTCCACAAGCTCAACGAATTGGAGGAATTTCACAATCAGCCTTTTGATGATGCCAAATTGTACAAAGAAAAGGGTAAGAAGAGACATGATGAGAAGTTAGTGCGCATACAACTGGAACCAGGGCAGAAGGTACTGTTAAACAAATCAAGGTGAAATTCTTCCCATGGAAGCAAAATCACGGTGGTCAGGTCCATTTGTGATCACCAAAGTTTTACCAAATAGAGTCGTTGAGATACATGATCCTGACGCTAACAAAACTTTCAAGGTTAAAACACGTGTCAAGCACTACTGGGGAGAATCATTTGAGCGACAAAAAGAAAGTGTTACACTTTCAGATCCAGCTTAACGTTCGAGAAGTCAAGTCTGGCTGACGACTTTAAACTTAGCGCTAGCAGGGAGGCACCCATGCAATTTGTGTATATATTGTGATCTGGTGTGTTTTATTTATGTGTGTTTAATTTTTGCAGGTTTAGTCATTTCAAGATGGAAGAAGCTCTCGCAAATCTTCGCAAGCAATTTCCTTCCCTCCCTCAAAAATCTCTGATGAAGTTTACAAAGCTCGCTTGGAACGGATGAGACTACTGATGATCAAAGGTATTCTAATGACATTCGTTGGGTAATTGAAGCACGAGTCCGATTGGCAGGTGAGTCTTCTGACTCTTTTATTTCACATCTGCCTGGTTTTGGAAGAAGCACCTATGCAAAGAAACGTAGAGCTAAGCAAATGGGTGTTTGTTTCAAATGTGCACGATTTAATTGCAACACTCGTTGTCGTTCTTTAGGAATGGTGTCTGATAATCGTGAAGACAAAATTAAATTCATTAGGGATGGCTTGAGTAAGGAGTCTTTAGATGATATATCTTTAACTCTTGAGACGCATCCCAGTGGATATGTTCACATAGCCATTCGCATATTACATACACAATTTCAAAAAGAAAGACAACAGTTAAGTCTTGGAATCTGACTCAAAAAGACCCTGTTTGCCAATTATAAGAAAATTGGATGGGAAACTTGTCCCTGACGCATAGACGTTAATCAAGCTATAAATTCTTGTACATATTATATCTCTTTGTCTTTTCCTAATAATTATGATTTGTTTTGTTGTTTTCTTTTATTTTCTCTCCGACATGATCCAGACCTTTTTGACTATCACGACCTATTTTACTATTTCGCTACTAATCGTCCTTTGGAAGATACTTGTGCTATTTTTACTCACCCTTTTCAGGTACTATAAATTCAGCCCGTCATTGCACTTTTGAAGGCATCCCGAGTTGAAAAGAAATACATAAAAAATGGAAGCCACTTCAAGAAGATGAGTTGAAAACATCTGTGTTTTTTTGCGGTAGTAGTGTTGGTACTAAACCGTAATACATAGAATAGCACAGGAATTGGGTCGAGTCTTAGCTGCAAGGAATATGCATTTAATATATGGCGGAGGCAATCTTGGACTTATGGGGATCGTTTCAAAGGCTGTACAGGAAGGAGGCAGTCACGTTTTGGGAGTCATCCCAAAACCCTTGGCAGAGGCAAATCTTATTGGATCATCAAACGGAGAGCAACTGATCGTGCCAGGTATGTCTGAACGACTGGTAGAAATGATTAACCGTGCTTATGCTTTTATCGCTTTGCCAGGTGGCTTGGGTACATTGGAGGTAATTTTTATAGTTCTATCTTGGGCGAACCTGACATACACCAGAAACCGCTTGGACTGCTCAACGTTGATGGATTTTATGATTTTCTTTGTGTGTTTCTTGATGATTCTCAGAGAAATGGGTTCGTGTCGAAACCTATGAAAGAACTCCTCTTCACTGCCAGAACTGCTCCGGATCTAATAGACCAACTCATAGCCTATGAACCACAAGTTGACCCTATCCTTTCAAAGATAAATTGGTCCGAGGACGATCGTGGTAAGAGGCGTCGGATTAATCTGGATCTTAACCTTTAATTTCCTGTAGATTTCAGCTAACCAGGTACAACTTCTCTAACTCTCATTTTACTGTTTAAGACATTGGGGACAATGTCTCATTTAGGTTTGGGGGAGGAAATTAGTTGATTAGTACCTTTTTTTAGTTTGTATGTGTTTTTTATTTTTAGTCCAAAATTTTTCGAAAAATACAAAAAATTGAAAATTTTTCAATTAACAAAAAATATTTTGCGTTTTTGTGTTTTTATTTTGACTAAAAGGGTGAAATTGGTAAGAGATAGCTGAGTAAGGAGTTTCCACTCCTAAGACGTATCTCAAGCCTATTCGAAACAAGTTAATTTTTGTTTATTTTATTTTGAATTATTTAATTTGTAAATTTTCCATAAAACTGACTAAAAGGAATCTTCATATGCTCAGTTGACAGATATTATCAACATATATAGTAACATACAGACATGAGCTAAAATTGAAAAGTTTGTAATATTCAGTGCTCTAGTTTAATTGGAGGAAACATCTCAAAAAGCATTGGAGTAAAAAAAAAAAAAAAAAAAAAAAAAAAACTTCTGAGATCTGAGTTATTAAGTCTGTAAGGGTGTTTTAACACCTAGTGCCCTAAAACCAACTGGTTTGGGAGTCACTGGCCCAAAGCTCGTTACATGGATCGAAGATGCTACAAAAATATATATATCTGAAGTCTGAGTAATTAAGTCCGTAGGGGTGTCTTAACACCTGGTGCCCTAAAACCAACTAGTTTGGGAGTCACTGACCCAACACTCGCTACATAGATGGAAGATATTGTATATAAATAAAAAATAGAGAAAAAAATCATAGAAAAAAATTAGAAAAATGAAAAAAAATTATTCCATTGCTGCAAAAGGTGTGAAATCTGATAGAACTTTAGGACAAAAATATTACTCTATTCTCAACTGCACTTATGACTTTTGTGGGCAAAAATGAGTTGATTAATATTTTGTTGGCTGTGTATATGGAGAATGGTAAATATAATCGGAGAATTTACTTATTCAGTAATTTAGAATAAAACAAAACAACTAGTAACTTGGAGTAGAAGTTTCACCTGATTAGTCACTAACATCTTTATTCTCTTTTCGCTTGTCTTTTTGCTTTTGTGTGTATTAGTTTTATTACCTTTTACTTTTGAAAAATGTTTGTGGGTATCATTGCTGTAAGCCCTCACGAGACTACAACTCGTCAACTAGGGACACCTAGGGGTTTAAAGGCTTGTTGCATACACTAAATGCAACCGTGATCCCTACGAAAATGGCTTAGTTAATTTATTTATGTTATTTTACTCTATGTTTTGCTCGAGGACTAGCAAAATGTTAGGTTTGGGGGTGTGATAAGTGGTAAATCTATCACTATTTCCCACTCATTTAACCTAATTTTGTATAGTTTCTCGAGTTTTGTGAACGTTTTGATGTATTTTGTGTTATTTTGCAGATAAATAAAGTTTGGAAAGCATTGGAGGCAATTTGGGGCAAAAACGGACAAAAATGCGTCAACAGGGATATTTTGGTCTTTATCGCGTCACGACGCCAAGCCTTCAGCATCGCGACGTCTAAAATGCGCCAAACAGTGCTAACGTGCGCCGGGTCCAAAATCAGAATCTAGAAAATTTGACTTTGCTAAAATGCGCCGTGCCATGTGTCACCATCACAGCCGATCTGCTAACATGCACCGTGCCACGGTGTCAGCATCCTATGTGCCGACAGTCGCCATCGCCACGTGTGCCACGTGTCATCCAGGTCATTTCATGTCATCAGCCACGTCAGCAAGTCAACAAGTCAACATTGCCACCTCACTGCCACACATCATCATCAGCCAATCAGGAAGTGACACGTGTCGCAATTCTACGGTGCCGACAGTCTCTTTCCCACGTGTCGCCACATCACCGCCACGTCATCGCCACATCAGCATTAATAATTGAGTATCTAATCCTTATCTGACACGTGGCGGATAAGAATCTCAACGACCAATCAGAAGCCGCCACGTGTCACAACAATTGAAGCCCAACTACCGCGCCACATGTCACTTTATCAGCTTATCCAGAATCTTCAAACCAGCGAACCAGAGCGTGCCACGTCGACAAAAGCTGGTGTGTAGCGACGCTGAGGACCCTGGCAAATTGAGCTCGAGATTTCAGAATTGAATGTACCACTCTCTCTCTTCTATTCTATCTAAAGAGAGAGTTTCTCTCTCTAGATTCTTTAGTTTTTAGTTTTTTTAGTTTTTTTTAATTTTTAGTTTTGTAAATAATTTTAATTACGTTTTGTGATAATAGTAATTTAATTTTTACATTTTACTTTTTACAATTTTTACTATTTACCATGAGGAGGTAACTTCTCCAGCTATGGTGAAAGGTAATTCTTTTACTGTTACTATTTAGATTAATCTCCCTTAAAAATAATATATTCACTATTTTAAATATATTGACTTAAAAATGATACCGCCAGATTGGTCGGTTGGTATTCATTTTAATCTGGTTTAAACCTGACTAATAAAGGATACCGCCAGATTGGTCGGTTTGTAATTTAATTTTGGTTCCGCCTTTATGGCTGATTGGACTTAATTTGACTTATCAGGTTACCGCCTATATGGCTGGTTGGAAAAAGAATCACAAGTCTATATATTATTTTATGGGAGATATCTAAATTAGTAGTAGTAAAAGTAATCCTTTTACCTTAGCATTTTATTTTATTTTACTTTTCAGTTTTACTTTATGTCTTTTACTTTTCAGTATTTTTACTTTATGTCTTTTACTTTTAAGTTGTTACTAGCCCTAGTCATGTGTTACTTATCTGGGGTTGTGATGAATTCTAATATCACCGGTTTATAAGGGGTTATTTTATAATTTGGGTAATTTAAAGGTTTACTTATTAAGTCTTAAGCTTAATGCTTCTTGTTGTCTGATCACCAATAAGATTGATGTGGTAAATCTAAAATGAACTAGACATAGGGATTTTAGGTTTCAGCCTTAGACTTAATAGCCTACGATCTTCCTTGAGGATAGATAACCCTTTAATAGATTTCCTTACAGGATATGAATATACCTGTCGGGGGGGGGTAGCCATAATTGGAACTTAAACTTAATGAATCCAGATAATTTGGTTGACATAGACATATGGTTCAATTGGGTTAAACTGGGTATTTGTGTCTGACCATCGGATAGGCTTTTACATAATTTAGTGTTCCAGGTTAGTAAACTGATTTATTACACAAACATAAAATAACCACTTCATCTTTTAAAAGATATTAGAAGGATTCAAAACCTAGATCTTTGTGTCTTTTGTTATTTTCCTTAGTATTTTCTTTTATCTTTTTATTATTTATTTATTTTGCAAAACCACTTTCAACAATCAAACAATCATTCTTTTCTCCATCTAATTAGATATTTGTAAATAAATAGTATCAATAATTAATAACAATAGTAGGAATTAAGTCCTCGTGGGATCGATATTTTTATACTACTTGAACGATACGTGCGCTTGCGTTATACGTGTGTGTTTACGCCGGTCATATGTCACAATCAGGGTACATTTTTTTGTTTGAATAACGGAGCAGTGACCTAGAAGTCTTCCAATCAAGATACTATTACCGATTCAACAACAAAAGCAGAATATATTGTTGTGGCTGAGGCAGCAAAAGAAGCATTTTGGATATGTAAATTCCTAATTGGATTAGGAGTAGTTATGTTAGCAGCTGAGCTGGGCTGCAGCACAGGCTAATGAACCACGGTCTCATCAATGATCCAAGTATGTACTTCGACGGTTTCATCTAATTCATGAGATCATACATCGTGGCGATGTCAAGATCAAAAAGATCGCATCAGATGATAACCTTACAGATCCGCTGACCAAATCTATTTCTCAGCAAAAGTTTGAGCGACTTGTACATAGTTCATGTGTTTGACACTTGAGTGATTGGCTATGAGCCAAGTGGGAGATTGTTGGACAATTATGACCCATAGCATCACTATTTGTAAAAGACATGGTGTTTTTGTATAAATTAACTATATCACAAAGGAAATTGCTATTTTATCATTTCGAAATTGGATGGATATATAAATTATAAAAGTCCATATAGTTAAATCAAATTAATAAGATATGAGACAATATTAATCCACCAACGGTTTAATCATTAAATATCCCTAGTCGTAGTATTATCGAGACTGGACATTGATAATGCGAAATAGACTAGTATTACACTTATGTGTGTTATTGAAGCTTAACGGCATAGTTCTCAAATATTTAAGCATTGGATACTTATGCAAGTGTGATAGGAGGTTCTGTTAGCCGTTGGACCAGGAACAGCTTCGCTCTGGATAGACCCCTCGGAGTCTTATTGGTAGTATGACTATGTGTCTATGGGAATCCGAATCAGGGTAGATGTATGTGGTCTTTAAGCTAAGATTTGCATCGCTAATACTTACGACAATCAGTATACTTTATTTTTGGTCATCCGGAGCTTTAACAGGTTCTGTGTACGCCTCTTCTGGGTTTACTGAGAATCGTAGTGTATTGGGTGTGATGTCAAGATGGGAGTATTGTTGGACAATTATGACCCATAGCATCACTATTTGTAAAAGACATTGTGGTTTTTGTACAAATTAACTATTTGACAAAGGAAATTGCTATTTTATCATTTTGTAATTAGATTACTTGAATATATAAATGATTATAGTCCTTTTGATTAGTTCCAGATTAATAAGATATGAGACAATATCAATCCACGAAAGGTTTAAACATTAAATATCCCTAGTCGTAGTATTGTCGAGACTGGACATCGATAATGCGGATTAGGCTAGTATTACACTTGTGCGCGTTATAGAAGCGTAACGACATAGTTCTCATATATTTGGGTATTGGATACTCATGCAAGTGTAATAGAAGGTTCTGTTTACCGATGGTACGGAAACAGCTTCGCTGTGGATAGACCCATCAGAATCCCATTGATAGTATGACTATGTGTCTATAGGAATCCGAATCAGGGTAGGTGTATTTGGTCTTAACTTGAGACATGCATCGCTATTACTTGCTACAATCAATACCCTTTGGTTTTGGTCGTCCGGGGCTTTAACAGGTTCTGTGTACGCTTCTTCTGGGTTTATTGAGAATCGTAGTATATTGGTGTGATGTCAAAATGAAAGTGTCACTTCAGTCATATGGAGATAATGATCACGTAGGGATACATAACTGGTACTCTACTATGTGTTGTAACTATCGGGATAATATGACAAGGTCATGATTATCCGATTAAAGAGATTAGTTGCTAGTGATCCGATATATGCTTCGTACCGGGCATACACAATTCCAGCCCCAGGCCTAGCATGTGACATTCGATACTGGATCACAATACGTAATACTTGGTCTACTACACTTGATGTAGATTATTTATTCCTTAAAAGAATATTTCTGGAGAATTGGGTAGGCACGATGCTTTGCCAGAAGCCAACCATGTCTTGTAAATCGGTAATAATATGGTACCGGGTACGCACGTGTTCGGATAGTCTGATGACCAGATTTACTGCCAACATATCCATGGATCTCATGAGTCGCTTCCCAAAGATTCATCGATGACGTTTGACTCGAACATAATTAATCTGGGATTAATTAAGAGAGAGGGAAAATTAATCTAGGATTAATTACGGCAAAAATTTATCTGGGATGAATTCGAATAGAAGAGAGAGAACGATTAATTTGGAATTAATCGATTAAATAATATATTCGATATTTTAATTGAAATTAGATTTCAAGCAGAATTAAAATTGGATTTTAATTCGGGCAAATGAATTAATTTAGAATTAATTCGTAAGCGACTTTAATATTTAATTATGTCCGCTTTCTAACTCTATAAATAGGGTAATTTAGAACCGGACCAGAACCGAATTGGAACCGATTAATAGGGTACCCTATTTAATTAGGTAGGTTCCGGTTCCACTTAGTTAGGAACCAAATTTTTCCGGGTAGGTTCTGGTTCCAAGCGGAACCGAAACCGAAATCAGTTTTGCTCACCCCTATCATTTGGAATGACATATACCAACTTGATTTTTGGAAAATCATAATTGATTTTAGAAATCAATTATACAAAAATAAAATAAAATCTCTCTGTCTCCCTCACACATTGTCGTGACCTTCTCATCTCCTCTTAAAAATTTTGCTTCAAAAATTTATTCTTGCTAGCACATTTAAGGAGTCTAATCCTTGAGTTTGGAACACAATTTGGAAGCTTGGAGCTCAACATTCATACAAATATTTTGAACTACATCCATCAAACCAATCAATGTAAGTTTAATTCCACATTCTTATTTTGATTATTCACACACCATTTCAGGTTAGAAGATCCTTAGCATGTTCTAGGAACCCAATAATGGTATCAGAGCTTTTTCTAAGCATGAAATGAGTTTAGGGTTTATATACTTTAATTTGGGGTTTTTATGTTTTGAGCATGATTTCTTCAAATTGGTTGTTTGGATGAGCTTGGATGATGATGAATTAGATTTATGCATCATAAAATTTGAGAAAATGGATTGGATAAAATTTTCCCTAATTTCCTATGCTTTGCCGAAACTTGACCCTAATTTTATCATGGTGATTTTTTTGATTTTAAACCATTGGATGTGTTTAATGCATAATGAGTATATTGATTGTTGATTTAATTAGATTGAAATAAAAAATGGATATAAATTGTGCCATATTGCCGTGAGTTACGAAGCATGAAATTGATTGATTTTGCTTCAATTGTGTTGGACATGAATTGAATATGTTAAAGCATGATTAATTAGTTTAAATGATGTTTTGGAAATATTGATTTAACTAATTAATTATGATTATTACACTTTATTAAAATTATTGTGAAATTTGGAATTTTGTATTAATTAAAATTAGTCTTTAATTTTGAATTGGGCTAATATTGTTGTATTTGGGCTTAATGGGCTTGGTTGGGCCAAGCTTGGTTTAGGACAATTTGATTGGATCCAAATTGGGCCTAAAACCATTCCATAAAATCCAAATAGAATAATTGGGCCTTTAATAATTTAATTGGGCCTAATGGGCAAAAAATGATTTTATGGTAAATGGTGATTCCTTATTAGGCTTTGGTTGCCGAAGTCCATGCCTTAATAAATAATTAAAAGCCCATTGGACTTTAATTAAATGGACATTTGATATTAATTGGGCCTTTGAGACCCATTTATTGGATTTAGAATCTAAGTCTAAAAGACACATAAATAAGTGTAATTATTTAATTTGAAATTAAATTAGAATTAGTATTGAATACAAATTAAATCGTTGTTTGAACATTGGATGATTATTAATTCAAAGATTAATTAATTGGATTAGATTGATTGAATACCATGCTTGTGTGAATACATGGATGTATTGTATGAATAATGTATATCAGATGAATATTAGAAGGGTGAGGGCAATTTTGGAAATTGTTGTAATAAATTTAGAATTTATTAAATTGGACCTGCGTGTCCAGCCTTATATCTCTTGACTCTTTGTATTTCTCTTCTCACCAATTCCCCTCAATGTTAATGAGGTTTCTTTAATGTATTATGTAATTGGGTAGAAGTTAGAATAGTGCTAGCCGTGGAGGGGAAAATGAGAGATTTGTTCTAGGAATAATTTGTTAAATATCCATCCGCATATCATTATTATTTATTTCGCGCCTTATTATGCTTTTAGAATGCATGCTTAAGGGTGTATGATGATACCTAATCAAAGATAATAAATTGGTTGCCAATGTACATGAAAAACCCTCAATCAAATATTAATCGTTTTTCCTTCCATTGAGTGGTTCTCTCTCAAGATCCAAGATTGGCATTGGTTTGTTGGCCAAAGTCAAGACCTTTGTCCATCGCGGATGTGTTTGAACCGTGTAAGCTTTGTTCCATATCGTATGGGTTGGGCAGTTGTGACTTGTTGGTCAAAGTCAAGGTCACTTCTAGTTCATCGACTTCGATTACGAAGCTTTCCCACTGTCAATGGGTCACGCTTAACTGGAATCATTAATTTTATTGAGCCAAAGCCAAGGCTTAGTTGATTCAGAGGAAACGGGTTAGGAAATATATTAGATATATTTACATATATTGGATATATGTTTCGGACTTGGAGGTCCACCTACTGGATCTAGGAATTGGATGAGATCCAATTGATCTTAGAGATCTACCTAGTTAAATATCATACAGCTTGTTGGCCAAAGTCAAGGTTGTGTGTTATTTAACAGGATCCTAGCCCATTAGGAAACTAGGTTTCCCGAGTATTCCACATAGGGTTAGAGGCTCGCCGAAAAATAGTGGGAGATAAGTATTAAATTTGCAATTTCGTTTAGATACTTTCCAATACGCATTCATTTTATTTTTCGTCATTAATTATACATATATTAGTTGGACTAGTATTCAATTGTTGTTTTAATTAAACAGTTGGACTGTATTCAAACTACTTCATTTGTAGTTGGTTATATAGTTGGACTATAGTAATCTGTACATTTGAAAGTAACCAATCAAATTATAGTTAATTACATAGTTAGACTATAGTAATCTTTAAATTAGATTTTACCCGAAATCATTGATTGGATAGTTGGACTATAGCAATCAAGATGACCTGAATGATTAGCGTCAAAGGACATAATCCTGGGTGAAAATATCTTTAAAGGCTTTAATTTTCAGATTGGGAAAAGAATCTCATGATAGACCTGAGAGCTGAGATGTTACTCTATTTGATAGAGAAACCTCTCGGGCATGAGCCCGGAGTTGAGCAAATAGTGGAGCAGAAGCTTTGGAAGACTCATCATGATGATAAATTTAATGCTCCATTCGTTATGCTTGCTGCAATGACTCTTTAATTTCGTCGTCAAAACTAAGGATTAGATCTTTATACCATGATGTTGAAATTAAATGATCTTCATAGATATATTCTTAGATCTTAGAAGTACGAATTGTAAAAGAAGCTCTTTCGCTTGCTTGTGTCAGAGGGTACATCTATCGAGCACTATGTGTCACAGATGATTGGTGACATTGAACAACTAGGTTAGCTGGGCATTACCTATGAGGTTGAGACTTCTATAGATTTGATCTTACAATCTCTGCCCGAATGCTGGGGCGGGTTCGTCATGAACTTCAACATGATGAACCAAGAGAAAACTCTTGGAGAGTTAATGGTTATACTCAAGGAGGAAGAGCCAGAACTTCTAAAAAGGCAAGGCTAAATCATCACAGTCTTCTGGGAAGACAAAAGACATATCCCAAGATGTCTGCCTATGCTATGGAAAACGGGGTCACTGGAAGCGTGACTGCCGTATGGACAAGGCAGACATGAAGGAAGTGAAGGCAGGGCAAGGCTCCGGCTTCAGGTATGTTTGTTATATACATGTACACTACCGGTTTTAAAATTGGATTTTGATACTGGATGTGGAAAATATATATGTACTGATGTGTGGGATCTGCTGATTAGCAGGAGACTGGCTTCAAATGAGATCGACCTGCAAGTCGAAAACAGGACGAGAGTCGCTGTTTTGATAGTAGGAACCTATGTTTTAGAAGTGCCATTCAGGCATGTACTTAAATTAGGAGACTGTTATAATGTACCTAGTTTGACTAGAAACATCATCTCTATATCTAGTTTAACCCGTTGCGGGTATACCTTGTTCCGAAACACCAGATGTTTTGTTTATAAAGTTGATATTGAGATATCTACATTAGATATAAATAATGGTCTTTATATTTTGAATATAAATGAATCTCAAACATATAACATGACAAAAAAAAGCTTAAAATGAGGAAATCATATGAGACTTATTTATGGCATTGTTGGCTGGGACACATTAATAAGACTCGTATATCCGCACTTTCGAAGAGTGGATACTTGGACGGATTTGATCATAATTCAAATGAAGTCTGCAAATCTTGTTTATTAGGTAAAGTGCCTAAAACACCTTTTAATGGTAAATGTGTAAATACCATCGATCTGTTAGCCCTCGTGTTGGACAATTATGACCCAAAGCGTCACTATTTGTACAGATCATGGTGTTGTTGTACAAATTAACTATGTGACAAAAGAGATTGCTCTCTTATCATTTGTGATTAGATCACCAAGATATATAAATGATAGGAGGTCCCTGTGATTTGTTCCTGGATTGAGAATGATATGAGACAGTATCAGTCCACGAAGGATAAATCATTAAATATCCCTAGTCAAAGCATTGTCGAGATTGGACATCGATAAATGCGTAAAAGACTAGTATTACACTTGTGCGCGTTGTGAGGGCACAACGACATAGTTCTCATATATTTGGGTATAGGATACTCATGCAAGTGTAATAGGAGGTTGTGTTTTACCGATGGTGCGGGAAACAGCTTCGCTCTGGATAGACCCCCTCGGAATTCCATTGGTAGTATGACTATGTGTCTATGGAAGTCCGAAATCAGGGTAGGTGTATTTGGTCTTAACCTGAGACTTGCACCGCTAATACTTGCGACAATCAATATACTTTGGTTGCGCTCGTCCAAGACTTTAACAGGTTCTGTGTACGCCAATGCTGGGTATATTGAGAATCATATTGTGTTGGGTGTGAAGTCAAAACGGAAGTATCACTCTAGCCATAGTGGAGATGATGGTCACGTAGGATACGGGACTGGTTCTCTTAAATGCTGCAGCTATCGGGATAGAATGACAAGGTCAGGTTTATCCGATTATAGAGACTAGTTACCAGACATCTGACATATACTTCGTACGGGGCAGACACAATTCCAGCCCCAGGCCTAGCACGTGATCATCCGATACTGGATCGACATACGCAATACTACGTATACTACGCCTGATATAGATCCTTTATTCCTGTAAGGATATTTCCGGAGAATTGGGTAGGCATGGCGCTTTGCTAGAAGCCAACCTTGTCTTGTAAATCGGTAAAACGTAGTACTTGGTACTTACGTGTTCGGATAGTCCGACAACCGAATTTACTGCCAACATATCCGGGGATCTCATGGGTCGCTTCCCGAAGATTCACCGATGACGTATGACTCGCACTCTAAATTAATCTGGGATTAATTAGAAGAGAGAGAAAATTAATCTGCGATTAATTGCGGAGATATTTTATCTGGGATAAAATATCAATTAAAGAGAGATAACGATTAATTTGCAATTAATCGATAAATTAATATATTTGATATATTAAACGAAATTAGATTTCGATGCGGAATTAAAATTAGATTTTAATTCGGGCGAACGAATTAATTTAGAATTAATTCGTTAGCGACGTGAATAGTAATTATGCTAGGCATGATTATTTAATTAAATTAGATTTAATTACATCGCAACGAAAAATTCGTTAATTTGGAATCAACGAACCCGAGCCCGGGATTATTTGCGAGCGCATTCGCATTTCGAATTCGAGTGCGGCACGCAAGTCAAATTAAGCGTCAAATCGCTAGTCGCATCTAGCGTCACATCATTCGTCAATCAAGTGATGGATGTCTTTCACTTTGAGTGATTGACGCAAGTCACTATTCATGATTGATGGATTGATGTAAGTTGATGGAAGTGGTTGGTGCCATTATGGCTTGACGTTTTGAAAGCCAAATTCATGGCAAATGAATTTGAAAGTCAAATTTGAGTATTTGATACAAAAATTTGGAACCAACACACACAACTCTCACTTTCTCTCATTTCTCTCTCTCTCGCCCAACAAGGGTTTTTTTTCCTCTGTTTTGGCAGCTCACTGCCGTGAACCAAGGAAGAAATGGGAAGCTTAGAGTCGCGATTTTGTGTCAAAATCGGGAGTGCTAGCACACTACGAAGACATGCGAAGGTGATAGGGAAGTCCACCCATGAGCGGGAATCGTTTGACGAAGCTTGGAGCTCAAAACTTGGAGGCAAATGACCGAAACCAGTGAGCTGTGAACTGCCACTGCCGAGCAGAATTTGAAGCTTTGTTACCTCTCGCGTCACTCAACCGATCGATGTAAGTATTCCGCAACTTCGTCGTTGTTATTCACACATGTTTTTATGCTTTTGATTCGATCCTTGGGACCGTAGAACTCCAACAATTGTATCAGAGCGTTGTTAAAAGCATGAAACGAATTTAGGCTTAAAATTTGGGTAAATTGTATTTGAGCATGATTTGAATAAATTGGATGTTTGAGTATGCTTAACACATGTTTAATTGAGGATTGACTGGATCAATTTAATTAAATTATGTTTGGAACATTTTTCCCCAAATCTTCTTGCTTGGCCGAGAGATATGCCCTAAAATGTCTTGGTGAATTTTTTGATTTTTTGATCATTGGATGTGTTGGAAATCAATTGGGGATATTGATTTAATGTTGAATTGAATTTAATTGGATTGAATTTGATTTAGACAAAATAATTCCATTTGGCCGAGACTTTGTGTAGCATGAAATGGGTTTGATTTTAATCAAAATGTGTTGGACATGTGATGACGAAAATGACATGATTAATTAGTACTAATTTGGTGTTTTGGAAATATTGATTTGGGTGATTAATTATGTTAATACACTTTAGTTTAACTAAATATTAAATTTGGAATTTTTGTGTTTAGTTAAATGGGCTTGAAATTGGATTTGGGCTTAAGTGTTGTAATTGGGCTAATTGGGCTTTGTTGTACAAAGTTGGGTTTAGGCAAAATTGGTTGGATCCAATTAGGCCCATTGGACTTTAATTAAATTGACGTTGGACGTTAATCGGGCTTTGAGACCCGTAATGATTAAATTTGGAATTTAAGTCGTAAAAGGTTTATTATTAAAGTGTAATGTTTAATTTGGAATTAAATAAGTGAATTAGAATTAAATGCATATTGAATTGGATTTAATTATGTAGTTTAATTTAATTAGTGAATTCGTACTTTGAGTACTTATTCACAAAACGAGTTTGACTCGAGCAAAATCAAATCGTTGTTTGAACATTGGATGGTCACTAATTATCAGATTAATTAATTTGATTAGATTGATTGGTAACATGCTTGTGTGAATACATGGTTGCGACGCATCAATAATGTATATCGGATGGATATTAGATGGGTGGGACAATTTTAGAAATTGTTGTAATAAATTTGATTTATTAATTGGACCTGCATGTCCAGCCTTATCACCTCCTTATTCTTTGTATTCTCTTCTCATCTATTCCCCTCAATGTAAATGAGGTTTCTTTAGAAGTGTAGTGTAACGGGTAGAAGTAATACATGTGCTAGCGGGAGAGAGAAAATGAGAGATTTGATCTAGGATAAATTGTGTAAAGTATCCATCCGCATATCATTATTACTTTATTTATACGCACTTTATTATGTGTTTAGAATGCATGTTTAAGGGTGTATGATGATGAGACCTTAACAAAGATAATAAATTGGTTGCCAATTTGCACGTGAAAAACCCTCAAACAATATTAAGCGTTTTTCCTTCCATTGAGTGATTCTCACTCAAGATCCGAGACTGGCATTGGCTTGTTGGCCAAAGTCAAGGCTTTTGTCCGTCAAGGATGTGTTTGAATCATGAAGGCTTTGTTCCATATTGGTGTCTTTTCCAAGTTGTGGTTTGTTGGCCAAAGTCAAGACCACTTCTTGTCCATCGACATTGATTACGAAGCTTTCCATGGTCAATGGGTCACGCTTAACTGGGATCACTAAGTTTATTGTGCCAAAGCCAAGGCTTATTTGATTCAGAGGAAAAGGTTAGGTAATACATTGGATGTATTGGCATATATAAGATATATGTTTCGGACTTGGATGTCCCCCTATCGGATCTAGGAATTGGATTGGATCCAATTGATCTTAGAGATCTACCTAGTTAATTATCATACAATTTGTTGGCCAAAGTCAAGATTGTGTGATATTTAACGGGATCCTAGCCCACTAGGAAACACGGTTTCCCGAGTACTCAACAGAAGGTTAGAGGCTCGCCGAAAAATAGTGGGAGGCAAGAATTGAATTTGAAATATTCGTTTAATTACTTGCCATACGCGCTCAAACAAATATCATTCGTCAAATAAATTAAATGTTAGTTGGACTAATATTTAATCGTTGTTTTAAAACAGTTGGACTGTATTCAAACTATTCATTTATAGTTGATTTTATAATTGGATTATAGTAATCAATATAATTGATTTTAATCTATTAAATTATAGTTGATTAAATAGTTGGACTTTTGTAATCATTATAATAAGAAGTACCTAAATCGTTGATTAAATAGTTAGACTATTAAAATCAAGATAAAAATGAAAGATTGACATTTAAAACATAATCCTAGGGAAAATGTATTTAAATAGTTTAATTTTCAAATTGGGAATAATTTCATGATGGTCCTGGAAAATAATAAGTTACTTTATTTGTTAAAATAACATATTAGGCCTAAGCCCGGAGTTAAGCAAATAGTAGAACATAATCTTTGGAAGATCATGTGATGATAACTTAAGTGCTTAATCCATTAAGCTTGTCGCAGTAGACTCCTTAATTTCTAAATCAGAACTAAGGATTAGATCCTTAAAGTATGATAATGAAATTGAAGGATCTTCAAAGAATCTATCCTTAGATTTTAGAAGTATTAAATTGCAATAATAACTCTTGGAGGGTTAATGACTATTCTCATGGAGATAAAGTCAAAATTTGCAATAGGCAAAGGCAAAATCATTATAGTCTTCTGGGAAGATAAATGACATATCCCAAAATGTCTGACTAATTGTGGCAAATGGGATCGCGGAAGCGTGACTGCCGTTTGGACAAAGCAGACATGAAGGAATTGAAGACTGGGCAAGGCTCTGACTTCAAATATGTTTGTCAAGATTATGTTCATTACTAGTATTAAAATTGGATTTTAAATACTTAGTGTGGTACATAAATATGTATAGATGATCAGAATCTGCTATGAGCAGGATACTGACTTCAGTTTGAGATTTATTTGCGAATTGAAAAACGGGATGAAAGTCGCTGTTTTAACCGCAGGTACCTAAATTTTAGGAACTACCCTCAGGTTTGTACCTAAATTTAGAAACTGTTATAATGTAACTAGTTTGACTAGTGACATTATCTCTATATCAGTGTTTGACCCGATGCGGGTGAACCTTTATATTCTAGAACACTAAAGTGTTTTATTATATAAAGATGATATTGAGATAAACACATTAGATGTGAATACAGCATGTATATTTTGAATATAAATAAATCTCGATATATAATATGACAAACAAATAGCTCAACTTATTTGATCAGAAGAAACTCAATTGTGGCATTTTGTCTGAGACACAATTAAACAAGAATCGTATATCCATACTTTTGAAGAGTGGATACTAGGACTGTTTGATTCCATTCAAATAAAGTCTACGAATCTAGTTTATTGGCGAAGTACCTAAAACACCTTTACTCGGTAAAAGTGCAAATACCACAGATCTGTTAGCCCTAGTTCATAGTGAAGCAAGTGGGCCCATGTCTAGCTAGGCTAGATGTTGATGATTTTCGTGACCGTTATGGATTGGCATCGCGTTATGGTTATGTGTTTCTTAGAACACAAATCAGAAACTTTAAAAGTTTTCGACACAAATAGACAAACAGATCGGCTAAAGTATTATACCGTAATGGAAAATACTTAAGCAATAGTTTCTATTATACTTGAAAGAGTAAAGTATTCTTCAAATGAGGACTCCTCCCGACAACGTCATTTGACGGTGGTCGAACAGAGTAACCGAATTTGTTGGACATGATAAGGTTAATGTTGTTTCTCTAATATGTCCCAAGGAAGATTAAGCATTCATGAAATACTATAAATGAATATATATAAAAGACTTGAAGCATGGCGGAATCATACTTACAAAGCTTGTGATGAAGAAGATGATCAAATGGTGGAAGCTCCAAGTGTTGGAAGATTCGGCCAAGAGGAGGAAGAAGACTTGAAGCTCCAAGCTCTTGTATTCCAAGCTCTTTGATGGTTTCCCTATCACCTCTTTTGATCCCTTGCTTGTGCTAGCAAAATGGAGAAATAGAAGATCAAATCTTCCTTGCCCTTGTCAATGGAGTTCTCGGCAATTTGAGAGAGAAGAGAGATTTTGTGTAAAGTCTTAATTGATCTTTGTTTTACCAAAAATCAATTTATATTTATGTTATAATTTATTAAATAAATAATAAATCTATGACATAAACCATGCAATGGCTTAGAGTGTCAAACACTCAAACTCCATGCAAAGCCTTTGAGTGTAATGCACACTATCACCATGCAATGCCTTAGAGTGTTTTGTACACTATTAACATGCAATGCCTTATCAATAAAATAATGCATATAATGACAAGTGTCATGTGGGCCCCACACGTTCCCAAATGAAAGTGGGCCCACGTCCACTCACGCGTTCGGGTTCGATATTTCCGAAATACCGAGCTAGCGTCGCGACGTTAATTAAATCGGATTTAAATAAATAATCGCTCCTAGCGAAATTATTATTTACGTCGCTTACGAATTAAATTCTAAATTAACTCGTATGCCCGAATTAAAATCTAATTTTAATTTCGCGTCGAAATCGAATTTCGATTATTATATCGAATACAATAATTTTATCGATTAATTCCAAATTAATCGTTCTCTCTCTCTAAATTAGGCACTTTATCCAGATAAAGTTTCTCCGCAATTAATCCAAGATTAATTAAGTCCGAATCAAATATCATAGGTGAATCTTCAGGAAGCGACCCAAGAGATCTCCGGATATTTTGGCAGTAAATACGGTCGTCGCATAATCCGAACACGTACGTACCTCGTACTACGTCTTTACCGATTTACAAGACAAGGTTGGCTTCTAGCAAAGCGCCATGCCTACCCAATTCTCCAGAAATATTCTTATAGGAATAAGATCTGTATCAGGCGTAGTATACCGTAGTATTGCGTACATCGATCCAGTATCGGATGATCACATGCTAGGCCTGGGGCTGGAGATGTGTCTGCCCGCCCCGTACGAAACATATATCGGACATCAAGCAACTAGTCTCTTTAAATCGGACAATCCTGACCTTGTCATATTGTCCCGACGGTTGCAACCTTTTATAGAGTACTAGTTCTGTGTCCTGCGTGATCATCACCTCCATATGTCTGAAGCGATACTTCCATCTTGACATCACATCCAGTACACTACGATTCTCGATAAACCCAGAAGAGGTGTACACAGAACCGGTTAAGGTCCCCAACCACCAAAACTAAAGTTTACCGATTGTCGCAAGTACTAGCGATGTAAGTCTCAGGTTAAGACCATATACACCTACCCTGATGCGGCCTCCCATAGACACGTAGACATACTACCAATGGGATTCCGCGGGGTCTATCCAGAGCGAAGCTGTTTTCCGTACCATCGGTAAAACACAACCTCCTATCGCACTTGCATAAGTATCCAATACTTAAATATATGAGAACTATGCCGTCGTGCCTTCACAACGTGCACAAGCGCAATACTAGTCTATTCCGCATTATCGATGTCCAGTCTCGATAATACTACGACTAGGGATATTTAATGATTAAACCTTGGGGACTGATACTGTCTCATATCATTCTCAGTCCAGGTACTAATCATATGGACTTTCGCCATTTATAAGTCAAAGTAAATAATATTACAAAACGGCAAAAGGCAATTTCATTATCACATAGTTAATTTTGTACAATAATACAATATCATTTACAAACAGTGACGCTATGGGACATAATGTCTAACAATCTCCCACTTGGCCTATAGCCAGTCACTCAAGCATCTAATACCCGAACTATGTATGTGTCGTTCAAAAACTTGCTGTAGAACAGCTTTCGTCAGCGGATCTGCAATGTTGTCATCTGATGTGACCTTCTCGACTTTTACATCGCCACGATGTATAATCTCTCGAATCAGATGATAACGTCGAAGAACATGCTTGGACCGTTGATGAGACCTTGGTTCCTTAGCCTGTGCTATAGCCCCGTTATTGTCACAATACAATGGAACGGGCTCAGCTGCTAACGGAACTACTCCTAATCCGATTAGGAACTTTCGGATCCAAACTGCCTCCTTTGCTGCTTCAGATGCAGCGATGTACTCCGCTTCTGTTGTTGAATCGGCAACAGTATCTTGCTTGGAAGATTTCCAGCTCACTGCTCCCGTTATTCAAGCAAAAAATGTACCCGGATTGCGACTTGTAGTCATCCTTGTCGGTTTGGAAACTTGCATCGGTATACCCAGATACCGCAAGTTCTCCACCTCCATAAATTAAGAAAGCATCCTTAGTTCGTTTAAGATACTTAAGGATATTCTTAACTGCTATCCAGTGACCTTCACCTGGATCGGCCTGATAGCGACTGCACATGCTCAAAGCATATGAGACATCAGGTCGTGTACATATCATGGCATACATGATCGATCCGACTGCCGAGGCGAACGGTATCCGACTCATGTGGTCTCTCTCTTCCTGAGTCTTAGGACACATGTCCTTAGACAGAGAGGTACCACGTACCATTGGAACTAATCCCCTCTTGGATTGTTCCATGTTGAATCTCTTCAACACTTTATCAATGTATGTACTCTGGGAGAGTCCAAGCAGCTTTCTAGATCTATCCCTGTAGATCTTTATTCCAAGAATAAAGGCTGCTTCTCCCAGATCTTTCATGGAGAATTTTAATGAAAAGCCAAGCTTTCACCGATGTTAGCATGGGAATGTCATTGCCTATAAGCAATACGTCGTCGACATAAAGGACAATAAAAGTAAGTGCTCTCCCACTAACCTTCTTGTATACACAAGGGTCATCTGCGTTTTGCACGAAATCATATTCCTTTATGATCTCATCAAAACGCTGATTCCATGACCGTGATGCTTGCTTCAATCCATAAATGGATCGATTTAACTTGCAAACCTTGTTTGCAAGTCTAGGTACGATAAAACCGTCAGGCTGTTGCATATAAACATCCTCCAAAAGGTTTCCGTTAAGGAAAGCGGTTTTAACGTCCATTTGCCATATCTCGAAGTCGAAATATGCAGCTATTGCAAGCATTATCCGAATGGATTTAATCATGGCAACGGGTGAGAAGGTTTCGTCATAATCAATACCATATTGTTGACGATACCCCTTCGCTACAAGCCTAGCCTTGTACGTTTGTACGTTGCCATCCATGTCGGTCTTCTTCTTGAAGATCCATCTGCATCCAATAGGCTTTACGCCTTCTGGTGCATCAACCAGTGTCCAAACTTGGTTGGCGTACATGGAATCCATCTCGGACTTCATGGCTTCTTGCCATAAAGCGGAATCGATATTTTGTATCGCTTCCTCATACGTAGCCGGCTCATTATCCTCAATAAGATTAATATCTATATGAGGTGAGATCAGGAACCCATACCTCTCAGGTACTGTTCTGACTCTCTCCGACCTACGCGGTCCTTGTGTATGTGAAGTTTGTGGTACAGACTCATCCCGGATGGTCTGTTCTTGTTCGTCGTTGATTCATTGCCAGGAACAGTATCACTACGATCTTCATCGAGTTCTACTTTCCTCCCACTACCACTGCATTTAGGAATTCCTTCTCAAGGAAAACCGCATGTAGAGCAACAAATACTTTGTTCTCTTGTGGGTATAGAAGTAATATCCTTTGGTTTCCCTAGGATATCCAACGAAAAGGCATTTATCAGATTTGGGTTCAAGTTTGGTGCCTTCCAAACGTTTAACATATGCCTGCCCAGCATCCCCAAATCTTTAGGAAAGAGAAACCTGGTTTCCTTCCTGTCCATATCTCATATGGGGTCTGTTCAACAGACTTCGACGGTACCTTTATTCAAAATAAGTATAGCACTGTTTAATGCGTATCCCCAGAAGGATATTGGTAGCTCAGTGCGACTCATCATTGACCTCACCATGTC
Organism: Zanthoxylum bungeanum; assembly: GCA_019454045.1. NCBI lineage: Eukaryota > Viridiplantae > Streptophyta > Magnoliopsida > Sapindales > Rutaceae > Zanthoxylum > Zanthoxylum bungeanum. Next base: position 106,615 of record SKCR01042615.1, read on the forward strand.
CAACAAGGTGCGGTTTCTCCGTTCGGACACACCGTTTAATTGTGGTGTTCCAGGAGGAGTCCACTGTGAAAGAATACCATATTCTTTCAAGTAATCTTGAAACTCATAACTTAAGTATTCGCCACCACGGTCTGACCGTAATGTCTTGATACTCATCCCTGTTTGTTTCTCCACTTCGTGTCGAAACTCTTTGAATTTCTCAAAAGTTTCCGACTTGTGTCTCATAAGATACACATAACCGTAACGAGATGCATCATCTGTAAAGGTTACGAAGTAGTGAAATCCACCTCTAGCCTGGCTAGACATGGGCCCGCATACGTCAGTATGAACGAGAGCTAACAGTTCTGTGGCACGTTCACCTTTACCGCTAAAAGGTGATTTAGGCATTTTGCCTAAAAGACAAGATTCGCAGACGTCATATGAATTGGGATCAAATTCGTCCAAGTACCCACTCTTTGAAAGTGTGGATATGCGAGTCTTGTTGATGTGTCCTAGACGACAATGCCACATATAAGCTTCATCTTTTAGATTACTCCTTTTGAGCCTTTTGTTTGTCATTTTAGGAGATTCATTTATATTCAAAATATAAAGACCGTTATTTGCAACAGCTGTGCAAATTTCTGTATCATTTTTATATAAATAACACCCTGTGTTCCTGAATACAAAAGTGTAACCCTGCTGGGTTAACAAGGATACAGATATAATATTCCTAGTTAAACTAGGCACAAAATAACAGTTCAAAAGTTTAAGTTCATGCCCTGAGGGCAGTACTAAAACAAAAGTCCCTACGGCCAAAACAGCAACTGGTGTTCCGTTTCCGACCCGTAGATCCATCTCCCCTGATGCCAGCACCCTGCTATCATGCAGATCCGAGGCAATGGCCTTGCCAGCCTTGATATCCTCCCTCTGCACAATGCTCATTCGGCAGTCACGTTTCCAGTGACCCCTCTTGCCGCAGTTAGGCAGATGTCGCGAGATTTGTCCTTTGGCTTCCTAGAAGCCACTGTCAACTTGCCTTTACCCTTCTTCTTGAACTTCTTCTTCCTTGCACCTCCAATTGCCTTGGGCCACCCTTTGGCGCATGAGAGGTCAATGCAAATGCGCCTCGCGCTTGCTCCCCTTTAGGAGTTCCCTTTCGGACTCCTTCAGCACAGACAACAACTCTCCAAGAGTGTCGTCAGTATCCATCAACTTGTAGTTGACTATGATTTGTTTCCAAGTATCAGGAAGTGACTGCAAGATCATATCTATAGTCAGATCAGCCTCCAAGACTATTCCCATATTGGCCAACTCATCAATATCGGCAATCATTTGAGCCCCGTGGGCTTCAACTGATGCGCCGTCTGTCATCCGGGAGCGGAAGAGTTTCCTTACTAGCTCGTACCTCTTCATCCGCTTATTGGTGCGGTGAAGATCACGCAATCTTGCCATCATGTTATAGGGATCCAAGTCCCTATTCTGGCGTCTGAAATGCTGAGTCATTGCAGCTAGCATAACTGACTGAGCTTGGTCACAATCATCACTATGAGTTTTCCATAACTCTAGCTCCAGTGGCTCAGTGGGTTTAGGCGGGAGAGGTCCATGAATAGTATACAGTATCCTCTCAGCCCCAAGCACTATCTTGAGGTTCATTTCCCAGTCGGCAAAGTTTGTCCCTTTGAAGACATTATCGCCCATGATTATGTCGCGGATATTACCTTTGCCAGTCATCTTGACAACTATAGTCCAACTATAAAGTCAACGATGTTATGGGTACAGTCAAACTGTTACATATAAAAATAACAATATATTAGTCCAACTAATTATTTAAAATATTGACGAAATAATTTTGAAAGACGCGTAAGGCTAATATCTGAATGAAATTGCAAATTCAATAATAGCCTCCCACTATTTTCTTCAAGTTTCTAACCCTCTGTAGAGAACTCGGGAAAGAATTTCCTAGTGGGCTAGGATCCCGTTAAATAACACACAACCTTGACTTTGGCCAACAGTTGTATGATATTTAACTAGGTAGATCTCGAAGATCAATTGGATCCCATCCAATTCCTAGATCCGGTAGGTGGACATCCAAGTCCGAAACATATATATCTAATACATATGTCAATGTATCTAATACATTTTCCTAACCATTTCCTCTGAATCAACTAAGCCTTGGCTTTGGCACAACAAACCTAATGATTCCAGTTAAGCGGGACCCATTGACAAGGAAATTTCGTAATCAATGTCGATGGACAAGAAGTGATCTTGACTTTGGCCAACAAATCACAACTTGGACAGGACACCGATGTGGAACAAAATTCTCATGATTCAAACACATCCTCAATTGACAAAGGTCTTGACTTTGGCCAACAAACCAATGCCAATTTCGGATCTTGAGAAAGAATCATTCAACGGAAGGAAAATCGCTTAATATTGTTTGAGGGATTTTTGCGTAATTGGCAACCAATTAATTTTTATCTTTGTTAGGTCTCATCATCATACACCCTTAAGCATGCTTCTAAAACATCATAAAGCGCGTAAAGTAAAGTAATAGTGATATGCGGATGGATATATAACAACTTGTTCCTAGAACAAATCACTCCCTTTCCTCTCCCCTTAGCACTATTCTACTTCTACCCCAATTACATAATACAATAAGAGAAACCTCATTTACATTGAGGGGAATTAGGTGAGAAGAGAATACAAAGAGATAAAGAGATAAGGCTGGACACGCAGGTCCAATTTATAAATTCCAAATTTACAATAATTTCTAAAATTACCCTTTCCCTTCTAATATCCATCCGATATACACTATTCATTCATCACATACATATATATTCAAACAAGACATGCTTTTACAACCAATCTAATCCAATTAATTAGTCTTTGTTAAAGTGATCATCCAATGTTCAAACAACGGTTTGATTTTGCGCGAGTCCAACTCGATTGAGAATAAGTACATAAGGTACGAATTCGCGAATTATATCGAACTACTAATTAAATCTAATTTAATTCGTATTCAATACTAATTCAATTATTTAATTCCAAATTAAATGTTTACACTTTAATGTGCTTTAAAGACTTAGATTCTAAATCCAATTCTATTGGGTCTCAAAGCCCAACTAACATCCAATGTTTAATTTAATTCAAGTCAAATGGGCTTTCAATTGATTTATTAAGGCTTGGGCTTTGGTCAATGTGGGTCATACCCAATTACCAAGCCCAAATAAGGAATCACCCTTAAGTGCCATAAAACCAATTTCAAGCCCATAAGGCCCAATTAAATTATTAAAGCCCATTATATTATATTTGGACTTAATGGAGTGATTTAGGCCCAAATTGGATCCAATCCATTTGGCCCAAATCTACTTGGTCCAACCAAGCCCATTATGCCCAAATACAATATTAAAAGCCCAATTCACCAATTAAGCCCATTAATTAAATTTTAATATTCCAAACATTAAAGTCCAATTAATTAAAGTGTAATACCAAGATTAATATATTAAACCAAATATTTCAAAAAATACCCATTTAATTTATTAATCATGTATTGTTCAAAATAAATGTCCAACATTAATTTTAACAAAAAATCAACTCCTTACATGTCTTATAATTCGGCCAAGGTGAGTTTTTGTGTCGATTTGTTTTTCAATCCGATTGAATTACTAATCTACGTCCATACACGTTCTAAGTCATCCAATGATCTTAAACACAAAAAAAATCCAATCCACTCCAGTAGCAACACATTCGGCCAAGGCATGAATTTGGGGAAAAATCATCCAATGCATTTTTCATAAAATTGATTCCATATAACATCATGTTATACACATGCAAGCATACTTATTAATCAAATTTCATAAGAACATGCTTATATCAATTTCTTCATGCCATTCGGCCAAGGTGAAGATTTTGGGGAAAAATCATCCAATGCATTTTTCATAAAATTGATTCCATGTATATCATTCTATATACATGCAAGCATACTTATTCATCAAATTTCACAAGAACATGCTTCAATCCAATTTATCACACCATTCGGCCAAGGTTAAATTTTGGGGAAAAATCATCCAATGCATTTTTCATAAATTGATTCCATATAATGTCATTCTATATACATGCAAGCATACTTATTCATCAAATTTCACAAGAACATGCTTCAATCCAATTTTGTCAAATTTTAACCTAAAGTATTTCATGCTTAACCTGCTCTGATACCATTGTTGGTTTCTATAATATGTCCCAAGGAAGATTAAGCATTCATGAAATACTATAAATGAATATATATAAAAGACTTGAAGCATGGCGGAATCATACTTACAAAGCTATGTGATGAAGAAGATGATCAAATGGTGGAAGCTCCAAGTGTTGGAAGATTCGGCCAAGAGGAGGAAGAAGACTTGAAGCTCCAAGCTCTTGTATTCCAAGCTCTTTGATGGTTTCCCTATCACCTCTTTTGATCCCTTGCTTGTGCTAGCAAAAATGGAGAAATAGAAGATCAAATCTTCCTTGCCCTTGTCAATGGAGTTCTCGGCAATTTGAGAGAGAAGAGAGATTTTTGTAAGTCTTAATTGATCTTTGTTTTACCAAAAATCAATTTATATTTATGTTATAATTTATTAAATAAATAATAAATCTATGACATAAACCATGCAATGGCTTAGAGTGTCAAACACTCAAACTCCATGCAAGCCTTTGAGTGTAATGCACACTATCACCATGCAATGCCTTAGAGTGTTTTGTACACTATTAACATGCAATGCCTTATCAATAAAATAATGCATATGACAAGTGTCATGTGGGCCCCACACGTTCCCAATGAAAGTGGGCCCACGTCCACTCACGCGTTCGGGTTCGATATTTCCGAAATACCGAGCTAGCGTCGCGACGTTAATTAAATCGGATTTAAATAAATAATCGCTCCTAGCGAAATTATTATTTACGTCGCTTACGAATTAATTCTAAATTAACTCGTATGCCCGAATTAAAATCTAATTTTAATTTCGCGTCGAAATCGAATTTCGATTATTATATCGAATACAATAATTTTATCGATTAATTCCAAATTAATCGTTCTCTCTCTCTAAATTAGGCACTTTATCCAAGATAAAGTTTCTCCGCAATAATCCAAGATTAATTAAGTCCGAATCAAATATCATAGGTGAATCTTCAGGAAGCGACCCAAGAGATCTCCGGATATTTTGGCAGTAAATACGGTCGTCGGATAATCCGAACACGTACGTACCTCGTACTACGTCTTTACCGATTACAAGACAAGGTTGGCTTCTAGCAAAGCGCCATGCCTACCCAATTCTCCAGAAATATTCTTATAGGAATATAAGATCTGTATCAGGCGTAGTATACCGTAGTATTGCGTACATCGATCCAGTATCGGATGATCACATGCTAGGCCTGGGGCTGGAGATGTGTCTGCCCCGTACGAAACATATATCGGACATCAAGCAACTAGTCTCTTTAAATCGGACAATCCTGACCTTGTCATATTGTCCCGACGGTTGCAACCTTTTATAGAGTACTAGTTCTGTGTCCTGCGTGATCATCACCTCCATATGTCTGAAGCGATACTTCCATCTTGACATCACATCCAGTACACTACGATTCTCGATAAACCCAGAAGAGGTGTACACAGAACCGGTTAAGGTCCCCAACCACCAAAACTAAAGTTTACCGATTGTCGCAAGTACTAGCGATGTAAGTCTCAGGTTAAGACCATATACACCTACCCTGATGCGGCCTCCCATAGACACGCAGACATACTACCAATGGGATTCCGCGGGGTCTATCCAGAGCGAAGCTGTTTTCCGTACCATCGGTAAAACACAACCTCCTATCGCACTTGCATAAGTATCCAATACTTAAATATATGAGAACTATGCCGTCGTGCCCTCACAACGTGCACAAGCGCAATACTAGTCTATTCCGCATTATCGATGTCCAGTCTCGATAATACTACGACTAGGGATATTTAATGATTAAACCTTTGGGGACTGATACTGTCTCATATCTTCTCATCCAGTCCAGTACTAATCATATGGACTTTCGCCATTTATAAGTCAAAGTAAATAATATTACAAAACGGCAAAAGGCAATTTCATTATCACATAGTTAATTTTTGTACAATAATACAATATCATTTACAAACAGTGACGCTATGGGACTAATGGGACATAATGTCCCTAACAGTTAAATCATGAGTCGCTCTGACTAACCATTCCTCAACGGATAAGCAAAACAGAGCAAGAACTTATTTAGAATAGGTTCCATAAAATCTTCTGTTTTAAAAATTTCATATTAGATATGAATGGGAAAGAACATAGTTTTCTCATTCCTGAAAATTTTGGGAATGTAGGCAAAACGTTTGTATTACAAACCAAACTAGAACCCAAATTGGAAAATGCCTATGTTGATATCTTAGGATGCCATAAGTATTTGTACTTATACAACTCACGAGAGAACATGTAATTGTTGCTCACCATGCCAGTTTTCCTAAGAGGAATGCCGATATTCAGTGGTAATAGGATTATAGTCAGACTCGTGAAACAAGGTAAGCTTTCCAAGGCCCTGAATCTTATGACATAAATATTCATCATGATGAAACTATCCTATTAATCTCAAATACACAAGAACCGCGTAATCAGAGAGAGTCAGAAACCAACTTGGGGTATGAGTTTCTAGATCTCACCTCTAAGATTGTCCTATCTTATTGAGGACCAACTGCTACGTATGAGAATGATACACGGTATCGACTCCCTATTATGCAAGTGCCATTATACTTAATTGATCCATTATACACAAGTTTGGATCTTAGTTGATGTACCGAAGACATTGTGCCTATTGGTACATATAAGTCTTGTAGAAGACGTACATGGATGGCAACATACTAACGTATAAGCTAGGCTTTTAGCGGAAAAGTATCGTTATCACATTGTGTTGATTACGCGAAACCTTTTACCGTTGCACGGTATAATCCATTTGGATAATGCTTGCCAAAGCTGCATGTTCATTGTGAAATATGTCCTTTAACGGAAAATCGCTTTCTTGAAAAGGAAACCTTTTGGAGGATGTTTACAACATCCTGACGGTTTTGTCGTACAAAAACTACTAGCAACAGGTTTGCAGGTTATTCGATCCATGTTTGGATTGAAGGCAAGCCATAGGTTCTTGGAATTTTCGTTTTGATGTATCATAATGGTTTTAGACTTAATTCAAAACGAAATGATTCTTGTGTATATAAGAGTTAGTGGGAGCGCACTGAAAACCTTGTCCTATAAAATAATGATAATATGTCACCGTCTTGGAAATGAATATTCCCCATAAAATAATCGGTGAAAGCTTGGCTTTCGAGAAACTCTCCGAGAATCGCGTACTTGAAAAATGTACGCGACCTGGTGTCTCTATACGCTTTGAGCATATGGATTTCAAAACAGGCCAATCCAAGGATCGTAACTGGATTATCGTTAAGAACATCCGTTAGGATCTTTAAAGATCTAAGATACTGTCTTAATCTATGGAGAAGGAGAACTAAAGTGACTGTGATCACTCTCTAGCAAGTTTCCTAAACCGATTAAGACGATATAAGTAGCAAACGGTACTATACCGTTGAATAACGGAACTGAGCTGGGAAGCTTCCAAGCAAGATACTGTTACCGTATAAACAACAAATACGGGTTATTGCTGCAGCTGAGGCGCAATAAAGCCATTTGGGTCGATAAAAAATCTAATCAGATTAGATATAATTCTGTTAGCAGCTGAGCAGGCGTCAGAACAGGCTAAATAATTAATGTTCTCATCAACGATCCAGATGCATACTTCGACTAGTCATCTGATTCGTTCGGATCATACATCGTGGCGATGTGATGATCAAATAAATCGCATCAGATGATATCAAGCAAATCCACTGACGAAAGACTTTTCAGCAGTTTGAGCCAAACTGTACATAGTTCGGGTTAGACACTCGAGTGACTATTATAGGCCAAGTGGGAGATTGTTGGACAATTATGACCCATAGCGTCACTATTTTACAGATCATGGTGTTGTTGTACAAATTAACTATGTGACAAATGGGATTGCTCTCTTATCATTTGTGATTAGACCAGATATATAAATGATAGGAGGTCCCTGTGATTTGTTCTTGGATTAAGAATGATATGAGACAGTATCAGTCCACGAAGGATAAATCATTAAATATCCCTAGTCAGAGCATTGTCGAGATTGGACATCGATAAATGCGTAAAAGACTAGTATTACCCTTGGGCGCGTTGTGAGGGCACAACGACATAGTAGTTCTCATATATTTGGGTATATGATACTCATGCAAGTGTAATAGGAGTTGTGTTTTACCGATGGTGCGGGAAACAGCTTCGCTCTGGATAGACCCCCTCTGATTCCATTGGTAGTATGACTATTGTCTATGGAAGTCCGAAATCAGGGTAGGTGTATTTGGTCTTAACCTGAGACTTGCACCGCTAATACTTGCGACAATCAATATACTTTGGTTGCGCTCGTCCAAGACTTTACCAGGTTCTGGTGTACGCCAATGCTGGGTATATTGAGAATCATATTGTGTTGGGTGTGAAGTCAAAACGGAAGTATCACTCTAGCCATAGTGGAGATGATGGTCACGTAGGATACGGGACTGGTTCTCTTAAATGTTGCAGCTATCGGGATAGAATGACAAGGTCAGGTTTATCCGATTATAGAGACTAGTTACCAGATATCCGACATCATGTGCTTCGTACGGGGCAGACACATTCCAGCCCCAGGCCTAGCACGTGATCATCCGATACTGGATCGACATACGCATACTGCGTATACTACGCCTGATAGAATCCTTTATTCCTGTAAGGATATTCCGGAGAATTGGGTAGGCATGGCGCTTTGCTAGAAACCAACCTTGTCTTGTATATCGGTAAAACGTAGTACTTGGTACTTACATGTTCCGATAGTCCGACAACCGAATTTACTGCCAACATATCCGGGGATCTCATGGGTCGCTTCCCGAAGATTCACCGATGACGTATGACTCCGCACTCTAAATTAATCTGGGATTAATTAGAAGAGAGAGAAAATTAATCTGCGATTAATTGCAGAGATATTTTATCTGGGATAAAATATCAATTAAAGAGAGATAACGATTAATTTGGAATATTCGATAAATTAATATATTCGATATATTAAACGAAATTAGATTTTGATGCGGAATTAAAATTAGATTTTAATTCGGGCGAACGAATTAATTTAGAATTAATTCGTTAGCGACGTGAATAGTAATTATGTTAGGCATGATTATTTAATTAAATTAGATTTAATTACATCGCAACGGAAAATTCGTTACTTTGGAATTAACGAACCCGAGCCGGGATTATTTGCGAGCGCATTCGCATTTCGAATTCGAGTGCGGCACGCAAGTCAAATCAAGCATGAAATCGCTAGTATCATCTAGCATCACATCATTCGTCAATCAAGTGATGTATGTCTTCACTTTGAGTCATTGACGCAAGTCACTATTCATGATTGATGGATTCATGGAAAATGAATTTGAAATTCAAATTTGAGTATTTGATACAAAAATTTGGAACCAACACACACAACTCTCACTTTCTCTCATCTCTCTCTCTCTCGCCCAATAAGGGCTTTTTTTCCTCTGTTTTGGCAGCTCACTGTCGTGAACCAAGGAAGAAATGGGAAGCTTAGAGTCGTGATTTTGTGGCAAAATCGGGAGTACTAGCACACTACGAAGACATGCGAAGGTGATAGGGAAGTCCACCCATGAGACGAGAATCGTTTGACGAAGCTTGGAGTTCAAAACGTGGAGGCAAATGACCGAAACCAGTGAGCTGTGAACTGTCACTGCCGAGCAGAATTTGAAGCTTTGTTCCCTCTCGCGTCGCTCAACCGATCGAGATGTAAGTATTCCGCAACTTCGTCATTGTTATTCACACATGTTTTTATGCTTTTGATTCGATGATTGGGATCGTAGAACTCTAACACCTTGTTATACTGACGTAAGGGGCCCATATCTTGCCAGGCTAGAGGTGGATATGAATAATTCGTAACCCTTACGGATGTGGCATCATGTTATTGTTATGTGTATCTTATGAAACACAAGTCATACACTTTTGATAAATTCAAAGAGTTTCGACACGAAATAGAAAACAGACTAGTAAAAGTATTAAAACGTCACGGTTGGACCATGGTGGAAAATACTTAAGCAATAAGTTTCTCGATTACTTGAAAGAATATGGTATTCTTTCACAGTTGACTCCTCCTGGAACACCTCAGTTGGACGGTGTGACCGGACGGAGAAACCGAACTTAGTTGGACATGGTAAGGTTAATGATGAGTCACTCTGAGCTACCAATTTCCTTCTGAGGATACGCATTAAACAGTGCAGTACTTATTTTGAATAAGGTTCCATGAAAATCTGTTAGACAGACTTCATATTAGATATGAACAAGAAAGAAATCGGTTTTCTCATTCCTGAAGATTTGGGAATGTTGGGCATACTCTAAACGTTTAGATGATACCAAACTAGAACCCAAATCGGATAAATGCCTATTTATAATAGGTTATCATAGGGAAACCAAAGGATATTACTTCTACCACCCACAAGAGAACAAGGTATTTGTTGATCTACATGCGGTTTTCCTCGAAAAGGAATTCCTAAATGCAGTGGTAAGTGGAAGGAAAGTAGAACTCGATGAAAATCTTAGTGATACTGTTCCTGGCACCGATTCCTTACCGGAACACGAACAGTTCATCAGGGATGAGACTGTACCACAATCTTCTAATACACAAGAACCGCGTAGGTCGGAGAGAGTCAGAAAATAACCTAGGATGTATGGGTTTCTGATCTCACCTCATGTGGATATCAATCTTATTAATGATAATGGATCGACTACGTATGAGGGAGCGATACAATTTATCGACTCTGCATCATGACAAGAGGCCATGAAGTCCAAAATGGATTCCATGTATACCAACCAAGTTTGGACACTGGTTGATGTACTAGAAGGCATTGTGCCTATTTGTACTAAATAGGTCTTCAATGAAGACACATATGGATGGCAACGTACAAATGTACAAAACTAGGCTTGTACAAAAAGGGTGTCGTCAACGACATAGTGTCGATTACGACAAAACTCTTTCACCTGTTGCCATGATTAAATACATTTGGATAATGCTTGCTATTGCTGCATATTTCATTTATGAAATATGATAGTTGAACGCCAAAACTGCTTTCCTTTTAGGAAACCTTTAGGAGGATGTTTGTATGCAACATCATGACGATTTTTTCGTTGTAAAACATGCAAACAAGTTTTGCTAGTTAAATCGATCCATTTATGGATGGAAGCAAACATTGCGTTATTGGAACCAATGTCTTAATGAGATCATAATGGTATATGATTTAATTTAAAACGAATATGATTCTTGTGTATATAAGAAGGTTAGTGGGAGCACACTGACAATGACTGTCCTATATATTAATGATGTATTGATTCTCGACAATGAAATTCCCATACAATAATCAGTGAAGCTTAGCTTTCATTAAAATTCTCCATGGAATACTTGAGAGAAACAGGCTTCATTCTAGGGAAAAGATCTACTATGATAGATCTAGAAAGCTGATGACATTTCCCAGAGCTCGTAATTTTGATATGTACCTGACCTGATGCTTATATGCTTTGAGCATATGTAGACGCAATCAAGCCAATCCAGATGATAGTCACTAGATTGATGTAAGAACATCTTTTTGTATCTTGGATGACTAAGGATGCTTCTTTAAATATGGGGGAAAAGAAAACTTGAGGTCACTGGGTTCACCACTGTAA